>PVKA01009262.1:0-69162 GCA_004027165.1 Ctenomys sociabilis | reverse complement strand
TTGTCTTTTTGAGACAGGGTCTCACTATGCAGTTCAGGCTGGCCTTAAGCTCACTTTGTAGCTCAGGCTGGTCTCGAACTCACAACAATCCTCCTGCCTCAGCCTCCCGAGTGCTGGGATTACAGGCATGCGCCACCATGCCCGGCTTCAGTTACTCTTGTAACTGAAGAAAGAAGAGCTGTCAGATATATTCTCATTGGTGGAAATCCAGGAGTAATTATCAGGCATGGTGGTACCTATCTATAATCCCAGCACTCTGGAGGAGGCAGGAGGCATGAAAGTTTGAGGCCAGCCTGGGGTAAGAGTTCATAGCCAGCCAGGATTACATAGTGAGCTCCTGTCTCAAAACAAAATCTTCTAGGTGTGGTGGTGCACATCTGTAGGAGGATCACTGAGTTCAAGGCCAGCCAGCTACATAGCAAGACCCTTCCTAAAAAAAAAAAAAAAAAAGAAAGAAAAAAAATCCTCACTATAAATGGCCTCAACAAGTGTGGAACACAGTCTCACATTTTCAAAGAGCCACACATTGTTAAGACTTAAGTGGTCTTGCCTCACTTTGAAAGAGTCGATAAAGGAAATATTTATTTACCTGGAATCTTTTAGAGGCCCTGGCCTGACTTGCTTTTGAGAGGACTTTGCCTCTGATGATACCCCTTTTTTTATTGGTGTGTCCTATTGCTATGAAAATGACAGGTGTTTTAAATTTTTATTCTCAGAGGATTTTTGTTTGTTTCAAAGGCTTTTATTGAAGTGTGCCAATATTTGATGTGTAGACTAATAATACATTTCTTTTTATTTTCAGGTATCTCTTGTGGTCGCATTCATGTATCAGTTTTAGGAAGGCTTGGGACCTTTGAAACTCAGATTTTGCGCAGAGCTCCTTTTAGAACTTTTTCAGAAACACCAGCATACTTTGCCTCAAAAGATGGTACAAGTAAAGATGGCTCTGGAGATGGAAATAAGGTAATTATCTTTATTGGCACTTGTACTCATGCTTGAATGTCCTCTTTTCTTCTTCTTTTTTTGGCCTTTTTGCAGTGCTGAGGATTTAGCCCAGACCTTGTGCATGAGGCAGAAGCTCCACCCCTGAGCTATTTTCCCAACCCTGATGAATTCTGTCCTTGAAACAATTATGTATAGTAATAGTTCTGTATATGTTGTGTTGGCTTATATGTTTTCTGTAGAAACACGAGAGGTATAAGATAATCTGGAGAATTTAATTTTGTTTCAGTTTGAGCTATAAAATGATTTTATAAGCATTGCATTTAGTAAGCAGTAATTAAAAATTTTGGTGGGGCATGGTGATGCACATCTACAATCCCAGCCCTCTAAGGCAGGAAGATTGGTGAATTTCAGGCCAGCCTAGACTGTATAGTGAGACTCTGTCTCAAAATCTGCCTCCCTCATTTTGTTTTAGCACCCAAAGTAATGATTGGTATCATTAATCTATGTAGACACAATTGAATAACCATGATTTCCTGTTGTCATACAATTCTTGCAACTCATGATAGTACAGACCTCACTTTATCCTTTACCTAATAGTCTTGGATATCTGAATATCTGGTATTACTTCAGGTTGGGCTACTCTGTAGTGAACAAGTAGATGATTAGTGATTGTGTTAGGCCAGTGTATCACCAGATTTTTCTCATTATATGAATTTAACTACTTGAGTTCATACTATGTGCAAGGCACTATCATAGTCATACTTAATAGTAACTCAGAAGTAAGTGGTATCATTCCCACTTTATTTTTTTGAGATAGGGTCTCACTATAGTTCAAACTGGCCTCAAACTCATTTCAATCCTACTGCCTCAATCTCTTGCAAGTACAGGGCCTGAGTTCAATCCCTGGTTCTGCAAAAACAAACAAACAAATATGGATTTTGAAAATTTTAATGTGTAATGAGTGCTGGGATTATAGGCATGTGCCACCATATCAGAGAATTTTTCTTTTCCATTTTAAAGGTTAAAAGCTGTCTGTTAGGAGACTGGGCATGGTGGTGCGTGCCTGTAATCCTAGCACTTGGGAGGCTGAAAACAGGAGAATCACTATGAGTCTGATCTACATAGTGAGACCCTGTAAGCCCCTGTAGATCCCGTCCTAAATACAGGGGGGGAAAGCTATCTATCAGAATACTAAGTCACTATCTGCCATGATAACTCCTGATT
Organism: Ctenomys sociabilis; assembly: GCA_004027165.1. NCBI lineage: Eukaryota > Metazoa > Chordata > Mammalia > Rodentia > Ctenomyidae > Ctenomys > Ctenomys sociabilis. The sequence continues at coordinate 66,993 of PVKA01009262.1, read as the reverse complement.
CAATTCCATTGAAAGATAGTTTTTTGAACTATAGTAACTTTCTTCCCTAATATTTATTGAGTCTTTAAAAGGAACTTATTTATTATAATGTTGGCATATACCACGTAAAAGAGGACTACGGGTAAGTACATGTGTTTATTAGGATTGATTTGATTTTGTGTAAGTAGATCTTTTGGCAGTCCTAATGGTGGGATATAAACTACATTAATAATTCCATTCTGGAAATTGTAAAAAGTATAAGATTAACTACAAACTATATTGTTTACCATTAAATGGCATACTAAGTAGTCACCTGAAACTAATAATTGACCTTCTTTTTTTCTCCACAAATGCTAGAAGTCAGTGAGTGAGGGAAGCAGTAAGAAATCAGGCTCCGGGAGTTCTGGGAAAGGTGGGAACCAGCTACGCTGTCCTAAATGTGGCGACTTGTGCACACATGTAGAGACCTTCGTGTGTAAGTTTTATTTCTTCTCATGCTCCTTTTCCTGTCTATTCCATAAGTCATTAAATGTATAGAAACATGGAAGTTATATAAACCAGAGTAACTTTTCTTTCAAAGCTTAAGTGATTCTCTAAATATTAGCAGATACTAAATAGGACTGGTAGTACTTTGAATTGTTTTATAAGAAAATTAAAAATATTTGCCTCTGTATTTTGCTTTAGTGCACTTATTTCAAATATGGATTTTGAGGGCTGAGGAGATGGCTCAGTAGAATAAGTGCTTGCCTGGCAAGCACAAGGGCCTGAGTTCAATCCCTGGTTCTGCAAAAACAAACAAATATGGATTTTGAAAGTTTTAATGTGTAATCACTGGGTTGCAGTGAACTGACTTATTTTATATTTATTCCATTCTTTTTTTTTTTTTTTTTTTTTTAATGTATTTGATACAGGGTCTCACTATGCAGCTCAGGCTTGTAGTGATCCTTCTCTCTTCAGCTTCCTTAACACTGGGATTATAGGCATGGCCCCCATGCCTGGATTTGGTGACTGGCTCAGCGAGTCCAGGGGTACAGCCCACGTGGCCTGTGGTACCGGGGATTGAACCCTGGTCGCTGCACTTGGTGTAAGCAGGTGCTGAGCTATCTCACTGGCCCTATTTATTACATTCTTCAAATACTTACTGAGTATGTCATATGACTAGAAGGATCGGCCATTTGAATATTTGAACCCACGCCTGGCTCTGAGGATTTTTTTTTTTTTCCCAAAGCACATCTTTATTTTAATATGCCCTGTGGTATAGCACAGGAGAATCACTAGGTCCCTCACTAGACTCAAGAATTTCTTAATGTATAAGTTTTGTATATGTTTCGATTCAGAAAAAGAGTAGTTTCTTAAAGTAGAATAGGGAGGAAACTAAGTTTAATAAAGAAACGTCAATATACATAATTTTACTTTTACAACTTTATTTTTATCAGAATGACGAATTTCTCATTTTTATAAGCTGAGACTTAGCACATTTGAGTAATTCATTCACAGTCACATAGCAGTGATGATTTCCTTTTCACGAGTCTCAAACCCCTGCATTTCTACCAACTAGAGATTCTTTAGGGATAAACTAGTTCTCTTCTCCTTGGGGTTAAACTTTTTTTTAATGTATTGTTTTTAAAACTTGGTGGGATGCAGGAATGGTTGGTGCATGCTTATAGTCCTAGATCTTGAGACAGGAGGGTCACATGCTAAAGGACAGCCTGGGCTAAATTTAGTGAGACTTTGTCTCAAAACAAAAAGTAAAGAGGGTTGGGGAGATAGCTTGGCAGTCTAAGTGCCTGCCTGGGAAGTACAAGGACCTGGGCTCAATCTCTGGTACTGTATACCATTCTGGCCCCACAGCAAGTTGGCTCTTGAAACCCAGCATAGTGATGCATACCTGTAGTCCCAGCAGTGGGGAGGCTGAGATAGGAACACTACAAGTTGCATAGTGAGAACTTGTATCAAATAAATAAATAGTTGTTTGTTTTTTTTTTTAAAGTAAAAAGAGCTAGAAATAATAGCTCAGTACTAAAGTACCCCTTGGTTTGATTTCTAGTACTATTTTTAAAAAGTACTGAATTGTATTAATCACTGTGTGTGGATGATTGTTATATAGAACTTCCAAGGGGGCTTCCCTAGAGATTAAGGTTAGGGTCGGGGGATTTGGCTCAGCGGTAGAATGCTTGCCTAAGCAAGCTGGAAGCCCTGGGTTTAGTCTTCAGCACCAAAAACAAAAAATAAAACCTCCCCTAAAAAACAATTCAAACAAATACAGTAAAATCAAAAAAGACCAAAAACAAAGACAGCCTAGAGATTAAGGTTGTATAGCTATGAGGAGGGATCCTAGACTCTATTTACCTGTTAGACCAAGGGTTCAGCAGAACCACAGCTTTATTGTAATCAGTTCGAGGCTGAGGCTTGTTATCTTTGGGAGTTGTTTTTTTTTTTTTTTTTTTTGGCGGAACTGGGGATTGAACTCATGTCCTTGCGCTTGCCAGGGAAGCAATTATTCCATTGAGCCATCTCCCCAGCCCCAAAACCTGAAATGTCTTTTGGAGTTCTAACAGGAGGTATGACATAGGAGCACAAAATGTGGAAGAGGAAAATGAGGTACATACTTTGCTAGGCACGGTGGTCCATGCCTGTAATCACAGCACTTGGGAGGCTGAGTGAAGAGGGTTGCCAAGAGTGAGTTCAAGGCCAGGCTAGGCTACATAGTGAGAGACCGTATCTCCAAACAAACAAATAAACAAACCCCAAAGTACACATCAACACCCTGTGGTTGGGTTCCCAGCCTGTCTCTTGGTTTTGCTGACCCACAATAAAAGTCTCTTCAGAATGTATTCCTTTGAAAGTTGAGAATATTCTGTGTATACATATTAAAATTTGGGCTATCTTATTGCTAAAAGGAAGGTTTTGCTTTTTTAAAATCTCAAATTATTGTTCTGGTTTTTATTTTTTGTTTTTTTTTTTAAATTTTGAGACAGTCTTGCTGTGTGATCCAGGCTGGCCTTAACTGATTATGTATTCCAGGCTTCCCATGATCCTCCTGTGGCATTTTAGGCTTGCACCACTTCATCTGGATTATTCTGTGTGATAAAATTATATGATAGGTGGCATTTTTCTCCCCTTTTCTGATTATGGCTTATAGATGTTACAAAATGTTGGGTTTCAGTGTGTATCATATATTCTGATTATCTCCACCCCTACCTTACCCCTCTTACAATTCTTCTTCTCCTTCTTTTATTCTTTCTTCTTGTCTAATAATAGTCTTCCTTCTGTTTGGCTTTATTTGGGGGAGTTTGTGTTTGGGAGTTGGGGTAGGCTGAGTATTGAATTCAAGACTTTCACATTTTGCCATTATCTTTAGTAAAATGTCAAACAGTTAATATTTTTGGCTTTGCGGACTGTATGGTCTCTGTTACAGCTGTTGTACTCTACAGTAACCACAGACTGAATGAGTGTGTCTGAGTTCCAGTAAGACTTACATAGTTGCATTGTAGTGACTAGTATAGTCATGATTTTTTAAAAATTACAATAGGTACTCTAGCTTTTTTTGTTTGTTTTCCACAATAAGCTATATATCATTATCCCCATCTCCCAGTTTTATTTTTATTTTTATTCCCAGTTTTATTTTTAATGTTTTATTTTGAAACAAGTTCTTGACAAGTTGCCCAGGCTAGGGTCCAACTTGTGTTCTTGCTTCAGTTTCCTGGAATACTCGGATTACAGGTATTTGCCACCATTCCTGGTTCTTGCTAAGGAAAGATATAGTTTACTAGTATGTATGTATATTTGTATGTATTTATTGCCTAGTCAAAATAATTCATCAAACTTGAAGTCTCTTTTTGTTTAAGATAGAGCCTTTTTATGTATTTAGTATTTTTGAAACTTGCTGTACAATGGTTTGGAGAATTTATTTTTGATGTTGAAATATGTTCAGAATCATGAGGAACTTCCATTTAAACAGATCTCCTAAGGCTTGGTGTGCAGCTCAGTGGTAGAATGTTTGCCTGACGTTCATGAGATCATAAATTTGATCCCTAGCAACACAAAGCAAAATAAAACCAGTAAAAAAAAAATCTGAAAAGGTTTTGTCTAAGGCAGTCTTTCTTATCTTTGACATATTGTACAAGTATGTTGTGAAAAGGATAGTGCCATACTTGTAGTAAGCCTTTAAAAGAAGAAATAGTCCTTTGCAATTGAACAAAATTAAAATCTTGCCCCTTATTTTTAGGAGTAAAACATTATGCCTTATAATGCTTGCAAATTTTTCTCAAATACCATTTTGATAATTATCTTTGAATCCTTGAACTGAACACATTTCTTTTCTTTTTTTTTTTTTTGGCACAATATTTATTTTATTTTCTGCACTTAGAATTATCACCATATTGGGCATATTTACTGAATGAACACATTTCAGTGTGAAATTGTATGTACTGTATTAAGCAAACCTTCAGCAACAAATAAAGAGGCTATGGTAGGCTAGTATTTAATCTCATTCCCTTTGACCTAATTTCCTCAGAGAAATATTTTGTTAATATGCTCTCAGGCCAGATTTTCCTGTCACACAGCCTGAACGGGATCAGAGGCTTCTCTGCCCTTTAATCCTTGCCCTGTTTACCATGGGTTGCAGTTATGAACTGGTGCCTCATTATAAAATAGAGGCATTCACTATCTTGCCACTGATGGGAAATGGTGATTATATACTCAAGGCTTGTGCTAACTGCAGGTTATTGGAATGGCTTGTTCTTCCTCTTTTTTAATTTTTTTTTTTTACACAGAGTCTTGCTATGTAGTTCAGGCTTGACTCTTGGATCTCTTAATCCTCTGCCCTGAGCCTTTATAGTGCTACAAATACAAGAATGCACCTCCACACTTGGCTGGTACTTTTTGTTAGACAAATATTTATAGTTGACCAATGATTAGAACACTTACATGGGCCCATTGTAGTTTAAAGTGTACTGTTAGAATTTATCCACATGGATTATTTTCTGACAGGTTTTCATTGTGTAGTCCAGGTGCTTGGGACTAGCTATGTAGCTCAGGCTGGCCTGGAAATTGAAGTCCTCCTGCCTCAGTCTCTTGAGTATTCTGGATTAGAGGCATGTACTGCTCAGTGACTTTTGGATTAGAGAAACAGAAATTAATGAAGTAAATATAAATATATGAAATAATTTCATACATTGACTTGGTTCATGGTGTGAATCACAAACTTTTGTGTTAATGCTTAACTTTTCACTTATGAGTCTTCAAGTTCATAAATATCAATGGAGTTATTTTTATTATCTTCTGCCAACCTCTTTTCCTTTTCAGCATCAACTCGTTTTGTCAAGTGTGAAAAGTGCCATCACTTTTTTGTTGTGCTATCTGAAGCCGACTCAAAGAAAAGCATAGTCAAAGAGCCTGAATCGGCAGCAGAAGCTGTAAAATTGGCATTCCAGCAGAAACCACCTCCACCTCCCAAGAAGGTATGGGCCGCAGTTCAGTCTTAGACCTTTTATCTTGCCTCCCTAATGCGAGTATCTAATACTTTTGCTAATTCTTAATAGACTACTCTATTCCTGCAAAATGTTAATGATATTTCTCTCTCTCTTTTTTTTTTTTTGGCGGAACCAGGGATTGAACTCAGGCTCTTGCACTTACCGAGAAAGTGCTTATTCTACTAAGCCATCTCCTTGGCCTGTTAATGATATTTGATACAGTTCTTTGTCCTTTGTCAAGATTATTATATTTAGTATCAATGAAATGTAGTTGGATTTTTAAAATTTACTTTGTGTGTGAGTGTGTGTGTGTGTGTGTAATGGTTACAGTGGTACTGAGAATAAAATCTAGCTTTATCCCTAGCCCATTTTTTGATTTGAGACAGGATCTTGCTAGGTTGCTCGAATTTGTGATCTTCCTGCCTCAGCCTCCCTTAGTGCAGGTATTACAGAGGTCTCCCAGTGTATCTGGGTATTTGATGGTATTAGAACCAAGTTGATATGAAATAATACCCTGTGTTAGTTCAGCTATTGCCTTTTTGGGGTCCCTAAAATAACACCAGCCTGCAGTGATCACCCTTATATTAGTTTATTTTACGGTGTAAAATAGTTCTGAGCCTAAAATTGTCAGCAAGTGCTTTTGTTGACAGGCAGTGTGCCAGGGCTTCCCTGGGTCTCACTGTAGCTTTCATGCAGCCTTTCCATGAGTCTTAGGCAGTGTGTGCTTTGGGCCCGTGAAATGTGGCAGAGTGTACACTAGCTCTTTGGTGCATGCACCGTTTTTTGAACCAGAAGCTCTTACCTCCTGGCCCATGCTCTTTGTTCTGGCTGTATATCAGAGGTCTTCACACTGAAGTATTTCCTACTTTATGCCTTCTTATATCTTATACTGTGCTTAGATACCAGTGCTTCTCTCTCTGTCTGCATGTGCAGTGGTAGATCTAATAATCATAGGTATAACCTGTGAAGAATGCAGACTTTTTTTTCAGGAGAGGAAAAAGTATGTAAGTTTATTTTACACAGTTGGGTGAAAAATAAATTTGAGAGAAAATAAGATAAAATTTAATATGGTCTCATACGCCCTAAAGAGGTGGTGCCCGATTTGGAGGGGTAATTGCTCTGTTGAAGGAGACTTTAAAAATCTATTAAGGTATGTAACAGCTAAAGATTATCATGTAAAAATAATGTAATAGAAGATACAGCAATTAAGATTTTTGTTTTTATTTGAGACAAGGTCTCACTATGCAGTTCAGGCTGGCCTTAGGCTGACTTTGTGGCCCAGGCTGGTCTCCTGTGTGCCTCCTCAGTGCTAGGATTACAGGCATGCACCAACACGCCCAGCTCAGCAACTGCTGAGCTATAAAATTCTAGAAAAGACATAAACTCTTTTCAGGCATTACAAGGTATTAATGTTTATTTTTCCCTCCCCATTGGTACTAGGAATTGAGCCCAGTAAATGCTGAATTGTATCTTTAGTCCTTTCTACTTTTTAAATTAGAAACAACAGATGTGGTGGCTCATGCCTGTAATCCCATCTCTTGGGAGGATGAGGCAAGAGGATCCTCATGTGTTCAAGGCCTGCCTGAACTACATCTCAAAACCTTGTCTTGAAAAAACAAAAGAAATAAATTTGATACAAAGTATCAGTAAGTTTCCCATAATTGGCCTTAAGCTCACCATCCTCCTGCCTCAGCCTCCCAAGTAGGTGATATTATAGGCATAAATAATTCATTTTCTTTTTTAGGGGAGGGTCTACAGGGTGTTCAGGGTCTCACTACTAGATCGAACTCATAGTGGTCCACCTATTTACAGCCTCCCAAGAGCTGGGTTTAGAGGCATGTGCCACCATGCCCAGACCTAATTGCCATCTCAGTGTGCCCCATGGGGACGAGGCCAGCACTGGCACTACTAGCATAGCAGGCCTGGGGATTGAACCCCCAATAGTTCATTAAAAAAAAAAAAAAAAAACTATTTGGTACAGAGTCTGCTATGCAGCTTGGACTCGTGGTGATCCTCCTGTCTCAGCCTCCCCAGTGATGGGATTACAGGTGTGTGCCACCACACCTAGTTTTGGTGTTCAGCTTGGCATGGGGCTGGCACAACATGCAGAATGGAACCTGGGTTCTTGTGCTTGCCAGGCAGGTGTTTAGACTGCCAAGCTATCTCCCCAGCCCTAACAGTTCATTTTTATTCGGTAAAAAAACACTAAAAGAATTAACCCATCCAAAGCTGTTGGCAATAACCAAATATGGAATAAAGCTAAGAATGGGCTGGGGATATAGCTCAGTGGCTCACCACTTACCTGGCAAACATGAGGTCCTGAGTTTCATTTCTGGTTCCAAAAAATAATAATAATAAAGCTAAGAATAAAACTTTTTAAAGTTGGCCTTTAGGTTCATTAATTAAAGTAAGATAATATTGGAAAACCAGGTATATATTATACTCTTATAATCCCAGTTGCACCAGAGGGTGAGACAGGAAGATTACAGCCTGGCCAGATTAGTGAACTCATGTCTCAAAATGAAATGAAATGAAAGGGTCTGGAGATGTAGCTCCGTGGCAGAACACTTGCCCAGCATGCGTGAGGCCTTGGTTTCATTCACTTGTACCTTGCAAGGGATTAATATTAGTCTTAATACACACGGATACTAACTGGTAGGATAATGGCTTTTGGTTATATAACACCTTCTGAAAAAGGTAATTTTATAATATTGTGAAGGATATTATGTGGGGAGAAGTATAGAAAGAATTTATTTTAATTATTTACATTAATGATGTTAGTTTTAGACCTTTGGTGGCAAAAGTATTGCACATAAATTTAGTGTCAACTTTTGTGAAAAAATTAAAATTGATGGCATTACTTGTACATTAGAAACTGATGTTTTATTAAGCAAGATAGGGTTTATAATCTTTGAATCATTGTTGCAAATGTATTGGTCCTTTGATTTATTATGGTTGCTTTGTAGCCCAAGTTAGCGTTGAACTTTCGATCCTCCTGCCTCCCAGTTGCTGGGATTATGCTGTGCATCCAATGTCCAGCAGCATTTCATTTTAAAAATCATGTATGTACTTATTTAGCACAGAGTCTCCCTACCAGCTTGGTCTTGTAGTGATACTCGTGTCCCAGCCTCTCCAGCACTGGGACTGTAGGCATGTGAACACCACAGCCAGTTTCAGCAGCCAGCAGGGCCTGGGTTCCGGGGCTGGTAGGGCCTGTGGTACCGAGGATCAAACCTGGCTCTTGCACTTGCCAGGCAGGTGCTTAGACTGTTGATCTATCTTCCCAGCCCCCTAGCATTTCTTTTTTTTTTTTTTTTGTGGAACCAGGGATTGAACTCAGGCCCTCGCACTTGCCAGGGAAGCACTTATTCCACTGAGCTGTCTCCCTGGCCCCTAGCATTTCATTTTTAATGAGTCCTTTTTCAAATCTAAAATCTGGGCAGAAGTGCTCAGTTGTGTGACTTTGTAGTGTGAGTGTTTATTGTAAAGCTCACAGTGAATTACTCATAATTGATCATTTTTCAGATCTATAACTACCTCGACAAGTATGTGGTTGGCCAGTCCTTTGCTAAGAAGGTGCTTTCCGTTGCTGTGTATAATCATTATAAGAGAATATATAATAATATCCCAGCTAACCTGAGGCAGCAAGCAGAAGTTGAGAAGCAGACATCTTTAACACCTAGAGGTTAGTGTTTTTGCTGTTGACCAAAATAGAGATTGCTGTGCTGAGTAGTCTTTAGTTTTGATTCCTTGCCTTAGTCTTAAAATGCATTTGATACAGGGCAGCATTTTTTCAGTATGGTCACTTTTCCTTAGTGTTGGTCATAACGTTATTTGGCATATTGCCAGTAGCATTTAAAAAAATTAATAGATGTGAATAGAAACTGCTAGAGTATATTAACTTGTAGTAAGTGTTGTTTCTTAAAATGTTTGCTTTCAGAAGGTTACATGCACATGGGTTCTACATCATAAAGTGGAATATATTTCTTACTAAGGTTCTTGGTGAAAGAGGCTGCGAGTTTATCTCAGTAGCATAGTGCTTGCCTCACACGTGTGAGGCCCTAGTGGCATGGATTGATCATTGTTTGTCCCTGAGATCTTCTTGGGTTCAGGGTACAGAATTTCATTTGCCCAAGTCATATATGTGGAGATAATAGCTGTTAATATAGCATATCCAGCAATCTTTCTTTTTTTTTTTTTTTTTTTTTTGGCGGAACCAGGGATTGAACTCAGGACCTTGCACTTGCTAGGGAAGCACTTATTCCATTGAGCCATCTCCCTGGCCCCACTTTCTTTTTTTGCCCCAACAACCAAGTACAAGGTTAAGGGCTGATTTTTATGTGATTAAGGTTATATTTTAATGTACCCATATACTTTGTAATCTCAGTGTATATAGTATGTGAAGAATATTAATAGAATTACTTTACTAAAACATGAGTATGAATACCGTAACATTGTAAATATTTAAGTTTTTATTTTGAAGTTCTAAGTTGTAAATCTGATTTAGTAACTACCAAATATATAACTGATTTTATTGAAGACACCTGTTCATTTGATGAACTTACTGCAAAGTAGTCATGTGGGTAATTAGTATCAGTTACATATTCTGAGAAAACGTAAATCATAATTAATGGAAAACTTCAGACTTCTTTTTTTTGTTTGTCTGCTTGCTTGTTTTGTTTTTGGGAGGAAAGTCTCATTCAGGCTGACTGGTAAACTCACTGTGTGGCCCTGGCTGGCCTCAAACTGCCAGCCATTCTCCTTCAGCTTCCCTATCTGGTATGGCAGGTGTGCACCACTACTCCTGGCCAGAGCTTCAATTTTTGTAAGGTTCAAAAAGCCCTGTCTAAAAAAGAAAAGTACTGTCTAGTCATGGAGCAAAGTATTTGTTGTAATTCCTTCAGTCGATCAACACTGTTTACTTCTTAGCCTTTTGTTAAGATCAAGTGTGAGAAATCAATATTGAAATTGCTCTAGGTTAAAAAGAAAAAAGAAATTGCTGTAGGTGCCGAAAGAATGAATATATCTAATTCTTTTTTTTTTTTTTTGTCTTTTTTTGAGACAGGATCTCACTATGCAGTTCAGGCTGGCCTCGAGCTCACATTGTAGCTCAGGTTGGTCTTGAACTCACAACAATCCTCTTGCCTCAGCCTCCCGAGTGCTGGGATTACAGGCCTGCGCTACCACGCCCGGCTGAATATATCTAATTCTTATAGGAGACTTAAATTATTATGCTGTTTTCTTAAACTAGCAAATTCACAAATATGAGTATTAGCAATTGGACAGCCATCAGTCTGGTTATGTTTTGTTTTATATAGAAAGAGTCTAATATACAAATTCTTTCATAATAGGAAAAGCTCAAAACAATGGTAATGAACAACTATTTTAAATATATTTAGGAAAGGGCAAGAAGTGGGGTACTCATTTGTTTTCCCAAACTCAGCAGATTTATAATTTTTTCATGTTGCCTTCTTTCATCTTCTTTGTAGAGTTAGAAATAAGAAGACGGGAGGATGAGTACAGATTCACAAGTAAGTAACCTTTCCTTAGGTATCCTCCATAGTCTTCCTTCCTTTTGAGATCTACTGCTAACATACTTCACTCAGTGAACTGTCTTAACCATACTTAGCAGTAGTAAATACTCAGTGAAAATAGCAGTGGTAAAGATGTCTATTTGTATGTGTATTACCAAGTAAGTATGTTTTATTCATATATGGTATGTAAATTTATCATTTATGGCATGTATAACTTGTGAACAGTTTTTATTGCTAATTTTTGCAGTTGGTTTCTTTTCTTTTTTTTTAATTTTTATTTTATTGAAGTACAAATATCAATGAGACAGTTTTAAGATACCTTGACAAGATGGATTTGATAAATTAATACATTGCAAACTGTTTTCATAATGTTTTGGTATCATAGAACGTGCATACATGGTATTATACTTACAGACATTATTATAGCATATGTCTCTTATCAGTAAATTAAGAGAGTATAGCTGTTCGCGTATTTTATTTTTTATACCTGAATTACATCAAAGATTCATTAATTAATACTTTCTTTTTTTGTTTTGGCGGAGCTGGGGATTGAACTCGGGCCCTTGTGCTTATTCAACTGAGCTATCTTCCTGACCCTATAGTTGGTTTATTTTAGATATTCAGTTTATCTTTCTCAGTTCTACAACCTAGGGCACTCTGCCACTGAGCTACATCTCAGCCCTTCTTATTTTTATCTTGAAAAAGGGTCTTGCTAAGTTGCCTGAGCTGGACGAAAAGTAGCACTCTTCTGCTTCAACCTCTCAAGTAACTGCCCCTGCACCTGGCTCTGATAGCTCTTAAAGTATAACTTAGAGAAATAGAAAGTACTGTGTAGTTTTCTCCTTTAGACAAATTACGTAAGTTGTATTTTTGAAAAAATCTATATTTCACTACTCTATATAATTTTTTTGTTTGTTTGTTTTAATGCCAGATTATAGAGTTGGCTTGCTGTGATTACAGTTTCTATGGAGGCAGAGTGTCTTCTAACACTCCTTGCCAAAAACTAGATTATTTATTTTTGGTATTTCTGAAATTTATTATATAGTCTTACAAATTATGAATAAGCTCCATTCACTGTTTCTGGCCCTTGTTGCCCATATAAGCATCACATGGTATGACGGAGGGTGCAGAAGACCTGACTCACCCAGGAGAGAGGCCTTTCAGACGTCTTGCACCCCTTTGGAGGTAGATATAGTTGTTACACATAGGTGAATATTCAAGAGCTGTCATAATAAGATTCTTGTGACTTTTTTTGTTGTATTGAAACAGCAAAGGAAATTTGGCCAAGTTTGATATTTTTATATTTGCCTTTAAACCAAGCAGTATTATATATCTATTGCTTGAAGTATACAACATACTGTATGAGCTGTGATAATAAAACTAGTTTACCACTTCTGGCATGACACATTATATGGAAGAAAATCGTAGCCTCCTTTTTTAATTTCTTATAACTTTTTAAGACTAATTCTACATGCTAATGCAGGGTAATCTAAACAATGAATTTGTGCAGCTTGCTGTGCCAGCCCCACCCCCAAGGCTCCCTGAGACAGTGATTGAGACGGGGCTTGGTGCCACACCATGTAATCCCAGTGCTGGGAAGCTGAAAACAGGAGAATCACTGTGAGTCCTACCCGTGTAGTGAGACCCTGTAGACCCTATATACCCTGTACTAAATACATTTAAAATAAATAAATAAAAATAAACAAATTTAAAGACAACATTACACAATGTAACAATCATTTTTGAACTGCTGTTTTGTTTAGTGAAATTCTGTATTTCTAATTTTTTTTTAAATTTTTATTCTCTTTAAAAAATTAAAAAGAAAATTATATTGTCCCTAGTTATTTTTAATTTTACCATTCATGGTAAAATTAAAATATAATCAGTGTAATAGAACTAGAGTATATGTAAGAATGTAAGATCTTAACTTCAGGTGAATGCATAATTTGTATTTCATAATCCAAAAATATCAAATATATAATTAGTATTATACTCATGAATTTGGACTGATGACTCCTGAAACTGGTACGTGTTAGTAAAGAAAGTATATAGTATTTTGAAAGACCTATCTTATAATACATGTAGCGATTTAATGTAATTTGAAATATTAGCAAGTAACAGTTTTTAAGAACATAACTGAAAGCCCTTTATGATTTTATATATATATATATATTTTTTTTTTTTAATATATATAGATTTTTTTTTTTTTTTTTTATTTTAGGACAGGGTCTACAAAGTTTCACTACAAAGGTTGAATTCATAGTGATAATCCTGTTCACAGCCTCTCAAATGCTGAGATTACAGGCGTGGGCCGCTATACCCAGTCTCAATAGCCAGTCTCCTGCAGGTGGGGGGAATCAAACTCCCAGCCCCTGCATCTGCCTAAGCAAATGCTTTAATCCACTGAGCTATTTGACTGCCCCTCCACTTTGTGATTATATTAATTGACTTGGAAATAAATATTTCAAAATCTAAAATATAATTTGTTATTAGGTGTAGCTTAATTATGTTCTGTGTAGGATTCTAATAAAGATTCTAAAGTTAGGACATTAGACCGAAATCATATATAATTAAAATTATTATTATTTTGTTTGTGTGTTTGTTTTTGTGGAACTGGGGATTATACTCAGGCCCTTGCGCTTGCCAGGGAAGCACTTATTCCACTGAGGCATCTCTCTGGCCCATTTAAAATTATTCTTTAAGTCCCTTTGAAAATCCTCTTAGAGACCAATGTACAACTCTTAGGCTGATAGACCTCATTTTTTCTCCTTCACTGAAATATAATATAATTTAAGTTGGACACCAGGTGACACCTTTGCCTCGTATTTAACAACTATGTTGTATGAATAAACACTAGGCAAATAGAACACATTCTTCTGTACCACTCAATAAAGCTTTCAGGTACTGTGGTCAGTATGTTTAGATAGAATCATTTAATCTACCCCCAACCTGTGAGACAAACTGTTCACTTCATCTTCATTTTACAGATGAGATAACCAAAGGGCAGAAATGTTAAATAGTCTGTCCATGACCACACAGCAGATAAGTTCCATGCCATTGGCCACTACAGCAGGCTACTACTCACGAAAGGAGAGCCATCTTGTGTAGTGTGGACCATATATCTATATCACTTTAGTCATTCCTTTTTAAGTAATCAGTAAATATGTGTACATTTATCATGTAGCCTCCTTATAGTTAGTATAGCTCTTAAGTTTGTTCAGATTATGTAAGTTATTTTCTTCCATTGGGTAGAGCAAAACTAAAGCAGACCTCTTCCTGTATTGTCACAGTTCTAAATTAGATTTTGATGAAATTAAAAAAAAACAAACAGTGCTATATTAGTGACAACTTAATTGAATTCATATGAGGGACTAGATTTACTTGGATGATTAGGTTTTTAATGAAGTGTAACATTATGAATTACACACTAAGCATTAACTCATATGTAGTACAACTTAAATTCAAATGCCAACTGAACCCTTGAATGTTGACTAAAATAATCCTTTACCTGAAGTATATAGCTGGTTTGAAAATGATAGCTGAGGGGCTGGCAGGATAGCTCAGTTATCTAAAGCGCCTGCTTAGGAAACTCAGTCAGGCCGGGCGTGGTGGCGCATGCCTGTAATCCCAGCACTCGGGAGGCTGAGGCAGGAGGATTGTTGTGAGTTTGAGACCAGCCTGAGCTACAAAGTGAGCTTAAGGCCAGCCCGAACTGCATAGTGAGACCCTGTCTCAAAAAGACAAAAAAAAAAAAAAAAAAAGGAAACTCATCAGGCGTAAGAGACTGCTATTTGATCCCCAACACCACATGCCGCACCTGACCCACTCTTAAGGTGGCCTGAGCCAGCCAAAAAGAAAAAGAAAATGATAGCTGAGTGGAGTGGGATTATCATAAGAATGTGCTGAAATGTTATTTTATTATTACTATTTTTTTAGTTTAAATAATGTTCTGAAGTTATATGTGGTGGCACATGTCTGTAACACCAGCATTTGGGGAGACTGAGGCAGGAGCATCACAATTCTGAACACAGTTTGAGCAGTTTAGTGACTTAATAAGACCCTGTCTCAAGGTACAGATTAAAAGAAGATGGAAGTCCGGGCTTGGTGGCATGCACCTGTAATCCCAGCACTAGGGAGGCAGAAATGAGGAGGATCATTATGAGTGTGGGCTGCATAGTGAGACCCTGCACAAAAGAAAAAAAGAAAAAAAAAAAAAAAAAAAGTAAAATAAAAGAAGATGGAGGATGTAGCTGAATGTGAAGACAGTGGGTTCATTCTCCAGTACTGTCAGGAAGAAAACCCAAAGAACCGAACAGAACATCAAAACACTAAAAAGCACTAATTAACCCAGTTCATAGAAACAATCTAAAAAATAAGACTTAGAAACAAGTAGCCAGGCAAAATCCCACAGTTCCTTCACTGTAGGAGGCTGAGACAGGAGGAACACAAGTTGGAACCCAACCTCAGCAGCATAACAAGTTGGTGAGAGCTTGTTTCAAAAACAACAAAAACTAGAGATGTAACTCAGTATAATTCACTGAATTTATCTTTAGTAGTATGGAGGAAAGAGAAGGGGGTTATAAACAAATATATAATCACAGATGCTCATTTTTATAGGGACCCATCAGATAAATTGATACCTTACCAGCAATATTCCACCTAAGTCTTATGTCTATGTCAAAGGGGCTACAAAGATTCAGTAAAATTAGAGAGTCAGATGGGATCAGGAATAGTGAGATTTACTGTTCTTGGCCTGCCTGGTATTTCAATCATGTTGAAATGTGGAAGACACTAACGGTATTTTTCATGTTGTGGGTAAGGAAGCAGGTCCAGGGCAGCTAAGGGACTTTTCATAGCTTCATCACCACAAAACAAGGACACTGAAACTAAGTTCCCTAATTCTTAGCAGTTTGTTTTTTTCCTTTTTTGCTGGGGAAAAAAAATTCCTTTGGTTTAATCTTCAGAGTGCCTCTGAATTAGCTAGGTGCTAGTCAGTAGCTGTAATCCCAACACTTGGGAAGCTTAGTGAGGAGGCCAGCCAAGGATATGGGCAACACTGCAAGTTCAAGACTAGCCTAGATTACATAGCAATACCCTTTTCAGAAAACAACAAAACGGGCCTGGCCAAATAGCTCAGCGGATTAAAGTGCCTGCAAGCAGGGGCAGGGGGTTCCATCCCCTGCCCTATGGTGCCAGCCCCACCCCTGGGCCATACTGAGACAACGATTAAGGCTGGACGTGGTGATTGAGACTGAATGTGGTGGCACACACCTGTAACCCCAGCTCTTGGGAAGCTGTAAACAGGCAGATCACGAGTCGGATCACTAGAGTCCATCCAGTAGTGAGACCCTGAACACCCTGTAGACCCTTCCCTAAAATAAAAAAAAACAAGCTGGTCATAGTGATGCAGTCTTGTAATCCCAGCACTCAAGAGGCTGAGACAGGAGGGTTGATACAAGTTTGAGCCCAGCCTGGGCTACAAAGTGAGTTCGAGGTCAGCCTAAAATGCTTAGTGAAAACCTGTCTCTAAAAGACAAAACCAAAAACAAATCCATTCAGTTTAATTTTTCAATCAAGTCTGTATGATTTGCTCAAGATCAGTCAACTGGAGACCAAGGAAGGCCGTAGCCCTAACACCTAACTCCTAACAACTGTTTTTCCTCTATCAAATGCCTTTTGTGAAGAGAATTCTTACACACTTATGTAAAGGGGAATGGAAAGAATCCTTCTCTGGAGGTTCCTTGTATAACCCTGTTTGTGTACTTTTTTTTTTTTTATGAGCAGAATATATTTATTGGGGGAAAGAAAGCTCCTATCCAAGACAGGGACAGGAGGGGGGCCCAAGTGGGTTGCTCCCCACCCTGTGTATGTTTTGTCACTAGATAATTAAATTTTCTTTCTTTTTAGATAAGACATAATGTTGAAATTGTTACAATTTTATAAATAGATGCTTGTTTTAGCATTTATGGGGCTTTTCTTTTCCTCAAGTAATTTAAAGTGCAGCTATAGTAATTCCTTTGACATTTTTTCAGAATTGCTTCAGATTGCTGGAATTAGCCCACATGGTAATGCTTTAGGAGCATCAATGCAGCAACAGGTAAACCAACAAATACCTCAGGAAAAACGAGGAGGTGAAGTATTGGATTCTTCCCATGATGACATAAAACTTGAAAAAAGTAATATTTTGCTGCTTGGACCAACTGGGTCAGGTAAATAACTTAGGAAATTTTTATGACTCATTTTGTAAAAATAAAATATAAACAGTTCTCTCTCATAATTGGGAGATTTTGGCTCTTAATAAAATCCGAGAATGTCTTCTAGATATGTTCGTATTCTTGTTTCAGCTTCAGACTGATTTGGAAACATTGGTGTTGCCTTTCTGGCCAACCTCTAACTTCTTAACAGGAATAATAGAGCCACTAACAGATCTGAATGATAATAAGTTTTTATTATATGCTATTTAAGTTTATCTTGCATATTTGTAAAAAAATAGCTTAAATATATTTTTGCTAAACTTTTAGTTACTGTTTCTGTTTGTAGGTAAAACCCTGTTGGCACAAACTTTAGCTAAATGCCTCGATGTCCCTTTTGCTATCTGTGACTGTACAACTTTGACTCAGGCTGGATATGTAGGTGAAGATATTGAATCCGTGATTGCCAAACTGCTCCAAGATGCCAATTATAATGTAGAGAAAGCACAACAAGGTATGTTGTCAGAGTAGCTTGTTTATCTCCATATTTAGTCTATTGGGGAAAGATGGGAGAGAATTAATTAAGATTATTCTTATTTTGTGTCAAGGGCTAAAATTCTGTTACAACAGTGTCTCTGTTACATACCTTACAGCATACTGATTAAGGGCCATGGATTTGCTTTGTCTTATGTGTGGTCATTAAGATGGCAGGGTGAGAACAGGCCAAGTTATTACACTTTAGGTTCTTAATACTGTCATTTTTTTTTTTTTTTCCTTCTAAGTCCCTTCTAGTCTCTAAATGCTGGGTTTGGGGTTGGGGTTTGGGTGTTGATCTGGGCAAGGGCAGGAGAGAACAGAATGGATGAGTCTAGGAACAGTGTAGCTTGTTGACCTCCAGTGTATCATAGATGCTGTTTCGTCTTTATCATTTATACTTATGTATGTGAAGAGCTCAACCTCTTCATGTCCAGATTCCTTTGTAAGAAGAATATGCATGGAAAAGAGTAAGCTATTATTTTGTTAGTACCAACTATGTATATATATACCTCATGCTTCCACATTGTGTCTCAGCTTTCTGTGTTACATAATGTGGGGGTAGGTACTTATTGTCATATGTGAGTGTTTTATAGGATAACTTCTAAAACAATTGCACCAAGTGATGAGAAAATATTTTTAAAATATCAAGCCATTGTATTTTTAAGAGTGAAAACTTGAGTGACCTTGCCATCTAGTCTTTTAAGTTGAGCCTGTCTTATGTTTATCTTTTTCATATTATAAATAGAATCCTCCTTAAATTATAGGAATTGTCTTTCTGGATGAAGTAGATAAGATTGGCAGTGTGCCAGGCATTCATCAATTACGGGATGTAGGTGGAGAAGGCGTTCAGCAAGTAAGCAGTTGAATATTTTGTTCAAGCCCACTAAAAGGAAGGGAATACATCAACCTCCCAAATATTGTACGTTTGGTTTCACATTCAATTAGATTCTGTTTTGTTTATTTCTGTCACCCTAAACTTCACATACCATTTTAAAATAGTTCAGATTCTAAAAGAAAGTTATTAGTGATTTTAAGTACAAATTATCTTTGTTAGGAAGTTAAAAATATTTTGAAGAGCTGAAAAAAAATTACTATTTTTTTTTTTTATTCCTGAAAAGCCCAATTAAAAGTGTCTAGAAGGAAAAAAAGATGTCTAAAAGACTCCTGAAGAAAATTCTGGTTCTGGGTCTAAGAACCTGCCTGGCAAGCACAAGGACCCGGGTTCAATCCCCAGTACCACATGTCATGCTGGCCCCATGCCACGGTGCTGAGCCAGCGTACAAGACTGAGCCTGGTGATGCATACCTGTAATCCCAGCACTGAGGATGCTAAGACAGGAGGATCACTATGAGTCTGAGCTGACCCTCTACCAAATGAATGAGTGAATGAATGAATGAATGAATGAATGAATGAATGAATGAATGAATGAATGACAACAAACATTTTTTTAAAAGTTCTGGTTCTAACTAGATATAAGTGAACTATACAGGGCTGGGGAGATGGCTCAATAGAATAAACACTTCCCTGGCAAGCACAAGGGTCTTAAGTTCAATCCCCGGTTCTGCCAAAAAGACCCAACTATACATGCATCTTATTCCT
This sequence comes from Ctenomys sociabilis, assembly GCA_004027165.1. Taxonomy (NCBI): domain Eukaryota; kingdom Metazoa; phylum Chordata; class Mammalia; order Rodentia; family Ctenomyidae; genus Ctenomys; species Ctenomys sociabilis. The sequence goes on along the minus strand of PVKA01009262.1, from coordinate 47,679 downwards.
TCCACTTAAAAGATATATATAAATTAAAGTTACATTCCTTGTAGAGTCATAATTAAATCATAATGATTTGCTAGTCGATTTAGCCTTTTAATAGTAGCTAACAGATGAAGAAAATTGCTTTATCTTTTTTGACAGACATGTAGAGGTATGATTGCACTAATATGTGCTGGATAATGTTTTTAATGAAGGCATCTTAAAATGCAGGTAATTCTTAACTGGAAGTAGGGTATAATTTTTATTTATATGAGAGATAAAGCTTCAGTTATTTTCAAATTGTGAATGTTCCCACCGTGTTTGGATTCCATAATTCTGTCTTTATGTCAGAGTTACAGCTTTTTAAATGGACTCTTCCTGAATGCAGTCTATCTAGAGTTCTGTAACCATTTCAGAGAAGTTCAGGAATTATTAATGTGATAAGGGCAGTTGATTTTCACGTTTTAGTTTTAGGAATGTGGGATTTTTTATTAGTTAAGCTCATCATTGACAATAACCACAGCCACATATTATTTTCTTCATTGAATCCCATTATCTAAAGTATATTACAGTTAAATATTGTAACCCTATAAATTATTCCTTCTTTATGTAGGGCTTATTAAAACTTCTAGAAGGCACAATAGTCAATGTTCCAGAAAAGAATTCCCGAAAGCTGCGTGGAGAAACAGTTCAAGTTGATACAACAAATGTCCTGTTTGTGGCATCGGGTGCTTTCAATGGTTTAGACAGAATCATCAGCAGGAGGAAAAATGAAAAGGTAAATTTTTCTGAGGGTTACTTGGGACATTTAAAGGGTGCTCAGTTTTTGCTCACATTTCTATGGGCTGCCAGGCACTGGATTTTCTTACAGCACATCTGAAATATATTTCTAGTTGTTGTTTTAATTTTAGAGTAGTACATTAGAGGATTTTAAGGTAGCATTGATGTGTGGGCATTTTAAAAATAGTAGTTGATGAGCTCAATTTTGTTTTATCTAAGACTCTTATTACTTGAGATAGTTACTATATCAAAATTTCTGTTCATTCTTCCTGCCAATTTCATTGGAGCCTAAGAGTACTCTATTAAATATATACCTAGATTTCAATCATATGTATGAAACATGAAATTGTTTATATTTCTGTTATTCCTCTTTCTCAGGACTTTCCCTAGCTCAATTTCAGCCAGCAAATATCACCTTAGAGACTCAGGTTGTTAAATGACCAGGTAATTCTTCTGTGAAGATTTTCTTGGTCACCTCTCTCTAGTATATGGATTTCATCCCAGTACAGGGATCTTCTTTTCCAGTGTCACAGATCCTGTACAGTCACCTCACCCTGTACCTGAGACACTGTAATGCTTTCATGTATTCTCCCTCTAAATAAGTCCCTATAGTGTAAAAACATTTTTAGGTATATGGCCTCAGTTCTTACAATGTTTAATAAGGATTAATACATATTTATATAAAATAAATGTGCATATATACTTAGTATTATATACAGTAAGTGTTTAATAAATTTTAAAGTTTCTTGAAGGTGTTTTGCTTTTTGATGCACTGACTGCCCCGTGCACTATTCTGTAGAGAATCAAAACAATAATGTCTCATTTTGCTTAGATTGCTATAATAAAATTCCATAGACTAGGTGGCTTGTAAACAACAGAAATTTCTTACAATTCTGGAGCTTAGAAAAATAAAAAATAAAGGCACCAGCAAGTCCAGTATCTGAAGACCTGTGTCCTCACAGTGGCTGTCATCTCCATGTAACTTCATATGGCAGAAAGGCGAGGGCTTTCTCTGGGGTCTGTTTATAAGAGCAGTAATCCTGTTGGTTATGACTTAATCATCTCTCCCAAAGGGTTCATCTTTCAGTACCATTAACTACATTATCTAATAACGTATCATAGGGTTAGGAGTTAGGATTTCAACATATAAATTTTGGGGAGACAGCAAAGTATTCAGTACAATGAAAACTAAGTTTTAATTTAGAGTTTAAATTATGTTCTCATGTAGTATGTGCTTCTCTTGTACCTTTCTTTCTGTTTTTTTTTTTTTTTTTTAGACAGGGTCTCACTATAGTTCAGGGTGGTCTTGAACTCACTATGTAGCCCATCTAGTCTTTTTTTTTTTTTTTTTTTTGTGCGGAACCAGGGATTGAACTCAGGCCCTTGTGCTTGCCAGGGAAGCACTTACTCCACTGAGCCATCTCCCTGGCCCCAGCCCAGCCAGTCTTGAGCTTGCAGCAGTCCTCCTGCCTCAGCCTCTCAACTGTTAGGATTACAGGTGTGTGCCACCACACCCAGCTTCTTGTACTTCTGACTAGCTGTGTAACATGTCAAAATCAAACTTCTTGATAACTGACTGGGAGTATAGCAAACCACACACACCTTTTGGTTCTTACATTGACTCTCACATTGACTGTAGCAAACCACATACACCTTTTGGTTCTTAGTCTTTTTCAGCAAAGTCAGTGTTCTGATTTGGTGTCACCCTTATATGTTATAATGTGAATTATTCTTAGTTACAGGTTGTTGAATAAAGCCTCAAATCATGATTTTAGTGGAATTGTGGATATTTTTTGTAAGGCTGTTTATAGGCATTACCCTGTTTACAGAACTACAAAATGAATTTTGGTTATGAAAAAATTACTATCTCCATTTTCATTTCATGTTTCTTATATCATTTAGAAATCATACTTGTCAAAAAAAAAAAAATCATTCTTGTCTAGAGGTCTTTGATAAACCCTGCACCTTCATTAGGAGAATTCTAAGGGGCGAAAGATTTATACGATCTGAAGAGAAACCAGAGCATCATTAGGAGAATTCTAAGGGGTTTCCCTTAGTAGTTCTTACCAGTTTCTACTAAAATTCATTTTGTGAAGGTCAGCTGAGAACGATGTGGTGGTTCTCAGTTGTGAAGGCAGACAGACATGGGTTGAAATTTTGGCTTTCCAATTTAGAGCTATAAGACCTTGGTTAAAATATTTAACCTCCATGAACCTATTCTGCATCTTAGTAAAACATGAATAATAACAGAATTTCTTTGTAGAGTTGTTGCAAAAATATGAAGTGTGCATGTAAAGTACTTAATACAGTATAACTTCATTCTATTTATAATATGCATCATTTCTTTGGCAGTATCTGGGATTTGGAACACCATCTAATCTAGGAAAAGGCAGAAGGGCTGCAGCTGCTGCAGACCTTGCTAACAGAAGTGGAGAGTCAAATACTCATCAAGACATTGAAGAAAAAGATCGATTATTACGTCATGTGGAAGCCAGAGATCTTATTGAGTTTGGCATGATTCCTGAGTTTGTGGGACGGTTGCCTGTGGTGGTTCCTTTGCATAGCCTGGATGAGAAAACCCTTGTACAAATACTAACTGAGCCCCGGAATGCTGTTATTCCTCAGTACCAGGCCTTATTCAGCATGGATAAGGTTAGATTCTTTTTTTTTTTTTTTTTTTTTTTTTGAGGTACCAAGGATCAAACTTCAAACTCAGGACCTTGTGCTTGCCAGGCAAGCATTTATTCCACTGAGCTATCTCCCCAGTCTGCTAGGTTTTTATTTTTTATAGTTAATTTATTATTGCAAGTGAAATTCTATATAAATTAGCCTGATGGATTAAAAAGAGATCCTGCCCAAAGTAAATCTGTGAATCCAGGGACACTCATGACATTGCATCACATTAGACATTGAAGAGTTGCTTTTATCTTTCCTGAATTAAAATCATCATTGTAACATAAAGTCAAGGATACACAGAGAAATGATGTTATTAACCTACCTCAGCCCCTCTAAGCCAGGTACACAAGGGGTGTTCTTTCAGCCTTGTTACTTGAAGTACTTTTTTGGGACATACTGGGTATCTGTTTGTCCAAGTAAATGTTTGGTAGCTCCCATGTCTGCCTTTCTGTAGCAAACACCCAGAGTCAGCCTAGCTCGCATGGCCTGCCAGCAGTATGAGTCTGAGGTTTCTGAATGTGTTAAAAGCTGTATAAGTATATTGGGAAAATATCAAGGATTAGGTTCAGTCTCATATATTTTTAATCTATTTGTAGTGTGAACTGAATGTTACTGAGGATGCTTTGAAAGCCATAGCTAAATTGGCACTAGAAAGGAAAACAGGGGCTCGAGGCCTTCGGTCCATTATGGTAAGTTGTGGTTATTCTAAAAACTATTACATTATCTCTTGGCCTCAATTTTGAGAATGTCAAACTTCCATTTTTCTTTTGGAAATTTATCTATAAGATTGATATGTATGTGTCGGGGGAAGAGTAACAGTGAATTTTATTGTTTCCAAAATGATACTTTGGTGTTGGGGTTATAGCTCAGTGGTTAAGCACATGGCAAGTTCCTGTGAGGACAGGGATTCAATTCCTAGCACCACAAAAAAGGAAAGAAAGAAAAAAATCTGGCATGCTTAAAGTCTTGGGTTTGATCTCTAGTACCACTGAAAAAGAAACTGCAAGGTGTTTGCATCAGAGGACATTCATATATTCTGACAGAAAATCATGATCTTGGAAAGGAGAATTTGAAGAAATTGTACATGGTCTGTTTTGCAGTGCTAGGAATTGAATGCAGGGCATCATACATGCTAGAGAAGCCCCCTGAGGTATAATGCAAACAGAGGTATAATGCAAACCCTTTAAAAACTTTATTTTGACATGGGTCTTGGTGAATTTCCCGGGCTGACCTTGAAGTTATAATCCTCTTCTCTCAGCCTCTGGAATAGCAGGGGTTATAAGCAGGCACCACTATGGTCGGCCTCTACATGTACTTTTTACTAATCTCAGAGCCTTTCTTAGACCTGTTGAAGTCATTTTATTTGTTTGAATGTAAATTGTAGATACCATGACATTTTACCCCTCTGGTTGCAGTATGGTATAAAGTCACTTTTAATTTTGTTGCAAATTCTAGGGATATAGACTTACTTTCCTGCTACTACCCACTTGAGTTCTCTCTCCTACCCCCCAGGTCTGGTCTGTACAGTGAATTACTGTTTATTTACCTGCTCACAAAGCAACCCCATGTTCCTATTCCCTTCTAGGAATTTCACTACTATAACTTCGCTTATCTCAGTAGGCTTCTGATTGGAACTATAGGAGATTATACTCTTTCATGATGGTGTACAATTTATAGACATGCAAATTAGATTTATAAACATGCAAACTGGAAGAATAGGTAGTATAATTGACACTTTAATTTGACATACTGATTTTTCTTCAGATAGGATATAACTCAGTCCTTACCTATAGGCAAAGCTAGTTTTCTATAGTGAATAATTTTAGATCTACTGTAGCATTTGAGATAAGTGTTCATTTGAAGTTATAGTTTGACACTGAAGATCTTGGTAGAGGTCATTTAGGAGTACTGTTTTCAAACTGAGGAATGGCAGTTGAATAGTTCCTCAGAGTGATCTAGAAATACCTCTTAAGTATCATCTGAGTCTGAACCTATAATCTTTTTTGGTACCAGGGATCAAACTCATGACCTTACCCTTGCCAGTCAGGTGCTTAGGCCACTGAGCTATCTCCCTAGTCCAAGACAGGGTCTTGCTGTGCAACCCAAATTGGCCTTGAACTGGCCATCCTCCTGCCTCACTCTCCCAGTGTTGGGATTATGGGCATGTATCACCACTGTAGTCTTTTTTATATGTGCATGTTGGCCTAAATAGGTAGAAGCCCAGACTGATCATTTATTTATAAAATAGCTTTTTTGAATTGTTAGAAGCTGTTTCTATATAAAGAACATGAAAATTTTTCATCAACTACCAATTATAGAGACTTCATATTTCTTGAATGAGTAGATTTACGTGGCCTAATAAAATCATTTTCTGCCAGATCAATGATGCATACCTAAAATCCTAGCTACTCAGGAGGCTAAGATAAGAAGATCATAATATGATCTAGGCCAGTCTGGGCAATTTAACAAGACCGTGTCTCAAAAAAAAAAATTTTTTTTTTGGTGGTACCAGGGATGGAACTCAATTTTTTAAAAAGGCCTGGGATGTAACTTAGTGATAGTCCCCCTAAGTTTGACCTCTAATTTCTCTTTCTTTTATTTTCATTTTCATTTTTTCTCTCTCTTTCTCTCTTTTTCTTTTTTGTACCAGGAATCAAATTTAGGACCTTGCATTTGCCAGGCAGACACTGTCACTGAGCTATATCCCTAGCCCTTGATCTCTAATTTTTTTTAGTTTTTTTTTTTTTTTTTGGTGGAACCAGGGATTGAACTCAGGTCCTTGTGCTTGCAAGAGAAGCACTTATTCCACTGAGCCATCTCCCTGGCCCCTCTAATTTTTTTTAAAGAAATTGTAATTTATTTTATATGTAATTCATTACTTTTTGAAATCCCATTAGGAAAAGCTGTTATTAGAACCAATGTTCGAAGTCCCTAATTCTGATATCGTATGTGTGGAGGTTGACAAAGAAGTAGTAGAAGGAAAAAAGGAACCAGGATACATTCGGTAATGTATTTTACATTCAAAATAGATCTAAGATTTAAAATCCTTATTTGAATAGGGTCTTAAAAATTGCATAATCTTTGTTTCGTAAAAGAAGTAAAAGTTGCCTGAGTTTTCCATGGAAAACTGATCTTCAGAATTAATCTCCACTTTTTTCTCTACAGGAAAAGTATCAAAAGTGACATAAAAATAGTAAATTAAGACATTAAAATTAAGTTTGCTGAATTTTTTTCAACGTCTTTCATAAATGTTTCCATAATTTCTTCTATCAATAGTTCTTTCTTCAATAGTTTTATACCAGTTGACAAATTGAACACATCCACTGCCTCATTTGCCTGCTCTAGGAATTGGGCTACTCTTTTCTAAAGAGCTTATCACTTGACGGCCGTGGGGTCTGTAGTGCAGCTGCTCAAAACTGCCTGCTTGACACAAAGCAGCTATGGACCATGCATAATGAGCAAACATGTCTTAATTTACAAAAATAGGCAGTAGGCTGGATTTGGCTTGTGAATTGTAGTTTATCCCACTAACAAATTTGTTAGGGAAAATGCTGGGAAGTCTCCTTTCAACTCTGTTGGGTAGTTTTTTCCCTATATTTCACCAGTAATACTCTTTATGTCAAAAGTGCTCTTAATATTTTGTATTTTTGTAACTTTTTATCTAAGGGGATTACTTTACAGTTTTGAATCTAGAAATATGTTTACCTCCAGTTTTTGTTTAAAAAACAAACACTGGCCTTTTTTGTTGTAGGGCTCCAGCAAAAGAATCCTCTGAAGAGGAGTATGACTCTGGAGTGGAGGAAGAAGGGTGGCCTCGCCAAGCTGATGCTGCAAACAGCTAAGCATTCTGATGCCTGCCCTGTATATAAAGCTTCTTCTCTTGTTTAGGATCATAACTGTTTCTACAGTCTTGACATTAAAGGCATTGAGTCAATCTGAGATATCATACATGGTCAGAAGCCTTTAGGATAAGAATCAGATCATGTATATTATTGTAATATCACATTGATTTATACAGAGGACATTACGTGGACTTTAATGACAAAATGTTTGCAGATAAAATGTATATTATTTTGGTTCAGTTTTTTAAAAAATATGCTTTAACAAAATTCTTAGTAGTTCTTTTAAGCAATGCAGGGGTTATAAAACTGGATTTTACAATAATGTTGCTCTACAAGTGGGAAAATAAAAAATAAATTCTTTGCAATTGAATTTATTCACTGGGGCACTTTTTTTTTTTAGATAAGAGTTTCACTATGCATTGTAGACTGGCCTTGTAGTCCCAGCTGGCCTCAAACTGGTAGTGGATCCTCCTGCCTCTTGCCTCCTGAGTGCTGGGATTATAGGTGTGCACCACTATACCTGGCCTGGATACCATTCTTTCTTTTTTCATGGTACCAGGGATTGAACTAAAGACCTTGCATTTGCCAGGCAAGTGTTTATTCTACTGAGCTATGTCCCCAGCCCCTCGATACCATTCTTTTGTGTTATCTATTTTCTATCCACGTTCACTTCCTGAAAATATTAGAATTTTATTCCTCTTAAAAATTGGACCAGGTAGTTTGCAAATAGTTTAAAATGTCATGGAAAAATACCCGACAGTATTTTTGATGATTGTTTGGCAGTTTGTACAAGTATAGAGCTTATTTTTTGTTTTGTTGTTTAGTGCTAGACATCAAATTCTTTGGCTTCATAGAACATTAGAAAATCTGTTGCTATCAGCCAAAAGCAATGTGTTCCCACTTATAAGTTATTGATTCTTGTTATATAGCAAAACTAAAAATTGGTTTGACTTATCAAATGAACATTTTATAATTTGGTTCCATAAATATTAAATTATTTGGATATTCCAAGCATTTTTCTTTTCCTTCCAAATGATGCATTTTTTAAAAATTCATTTATTTATTACAGTGTCTCGCTACACATCACGGATTCTTTTTTTGCGGGGGTGGGGAGGTCAGCTCAGCCCACCCTGGGGGGAGGGGCTGGCATGGCATGTGGTGCTGGGGCTCGAACCGCGGTCCCTAAGAGGCGCTTTAGACCGCTGAGCTATCTTGCCAGCCCACATATTCCTATATTATTCAGTTCAGACTCATTTAAAATTGTTTAAACCAGTATCTATAAGTATTCATTTCCTGTTTTTTGGTTTCTAGAATGTGGAGTTTTTGTTTTATCCCATTTTTCTTGGGAAACATCCTTAGACTATTAGCAAATTTTAAATCCTGTTGATAGCTGGGCTGTGTTAGCCATAATAAATGAGATAAAAGAGTTGGAGTAGAACTATAACTGCATTCTTAAGCTTGGAACAGAAACAAGATATTCTACAGGCCCTAGTAATGGTTCAGGTTTTCCTCATAGTCTTTTATGCTCTAACTTCATTCATTATCTTTCTCTGACAGCATCGTTTTCCTTTTTGTAGAGTGAAAATTGGATTACTTTTAATATATTAAAGGAAAAACTCCAGAGACGGACTGGGAGACTTTTTAGTCACAGCAGCTTATGTTGGTTTTGGAAGTTGTTAACAAAGCATAATTAATGTTTCTAAATCAAATGCAACTGAGTATAAGTACAATTTGTATCTTGGAACTTAAGTTTTGCCATTTGAATAAAACAAAAGGACTAAGTGAAAGCCATGGTGGTGTGGTGTGTCCATACTGCAGCAGTACAGGAGCACTGTGTGGACAGGACCTTAGAGCTGTGGGATTTTTTAACGAGCACAGATGTCATTTGATCTGCTTAATCCAGGGATTGGTTAATCCTTTGTGCTTCAGGTATCTCTAATTAATTCATGAATTCTCCTAGTTCTAGGAGATTCTTTGAAATTTTTTTAGCATTATTGAAAATCCTTAAATAAATGTCATCCATGGAACCTGACACTTGGGACACAGACCACTGTTTTCTAGAATCTTACAGTTCAAATTTGAGTGCATTACACTAATGGCAGTGAGGCAGGTGCCAGGTGTTGGGGGCCCGATGTGTCTGGAAGATGTCTGTTATCCTTACACTAAATTATAAATTTAGTATTCCATTAAGTGCTTCCCTGGCAAGCGCAAGGGCCTGAGTTCAATTCCTGGTTCTGCCAAAGGAAAAAAGAAAGTATTCCATTAAAATTGTCATATTTTTTATTTTAAAATGAGGCAGGCTAACTTTTTTTAAATATGTATTTTATTACAGGGTCTCACTGCATAGACAGAATTCATAGTGACTCTCCTGTTTTCAGCCTCACAAGTGCTGGGTTTACAGGTACATGCGCCATCACACCCAGTCTCAATCCCTGTGTCAGGGCACTGTGGGGGTGAGGCCGGTGCTTGCACAGCAGGCTGGGGATTGAATCCCTGGCCCTTGTGTCTGCCTAAGCAGGCGCTTTTAGTCTGCTGAGCTATCTGGCCGGCCCTTGGCTAACTCTTCAGGTGATGAAACTAAAGCCCAGAGTGGGTAAGTGGCTTTCCCAAGCTCATAGAACTAGTAAGTGACAGAACCCAGGATTTAACTGACTCCTACCCTTAACCAACATACTGAGAGAAGAACAAAGAAGGGCTTCCCTGATGACTTTAAAGGCATAAAACTATTATCCCTAAATTAAGTTACAAGTTTAGTATTCCTTTATAAGTACTGTGTTTTTAATGTTAAAACAAGGCAGGCTAACTCTTTAGGTAATGAAACTTAAGCCCAGAAGTGGGTACATGGCTTTCCAAGCACATAGAACTAGTAAGTGATGGAACCAGGATTTAACTGATTCCTACTCTTAACAAATACAATGAGGCAGTGAGTTTGACACCAGGTACCATAAAAAGAGGGGGGGGGCATGGTTGATGGTTGTAAATAGGAATTGTAGTAGTGATGAAATGTTCTGTATTTTGTCTGTACCTGTGGCAGTATTTTGGTTGAGATATACTGCAGTTTAGCAGGATATTGCCATTAAGGGAGACAGTAATGAGGACACATGCTCTTTTGTACTAATCCCCCCCCCCCCATTTTTTTGATAGGATCTCGCCTGTGTAATCTAGGCTGACCTCCAACTCTCAGTGATCCTGCCTCAGCCTCTGGAGTGCTAAGATTACAGGCTTGGGGGCTAACTCCAACAACATACCAGCCCTCAATCTGCAGTTGTCTCCCAAACTGTTTACTCTTAAAAATAAAATCAAGGGGCTGGCAAGATAGCTCAGTGGACCAAGCACCTCCTTAGGCAAGCACAGGGACCAGGGTTCCATCCTTGTACCACCTGGCAGGCCAGTCCCACCCCTGGGCACTCTTGAGTAGGCCACTGAGTCTGGGCGTAGTGGCGGTGCACACCTGATATCCGAGCACTGGGGAGGCTGAGGCAGGAGGATCACTTCAGGGTATCTGAGCTGCGTAGTGAGACCCTGTACTAAATACATACAAAAAAATAAAAAAAAGCCAGGTTTAGATTTTGGTGTTTTGTACACTGGTGTTCTTTCTGTCCTACACATATCCCTGTCTGCTAGCATATTCTCTTCCTATCAGAACTGTGCTTCCCTCCCTATTGAGCTCCTACTTACTGGTTGGATCTGATTGAAACCTCAAATGCTTAGGACAATTTTCTCTAATACCTAAGTTACTCATCATCTAGAATTTTCTTATTTATCTGGTACAGGGTCTCACCATGCAGCTCAGACTCCCCAGAGTGATCCTCCTGTCTCAGCTTCCCCAGCGCTGGCATTACAAGGTGTGCACCACCATGCCTGGTCTCCATGGATGGCTGAGCACACCCAGGGCGGTGCTGGCATGGCACATGGTGCAAGGGATCAAACCCTGGTCCCTGTGCTTGCCTAAGTGGGCGCTTAGTCCACTAAGCTGTCTCGCTGGCCCTTGAAAGACTCATCATTATGCGTCCACGTTTGTCTATGTGAGTACCTGATAGTGTGTTTTCTCTATTAGACAGGTAGTTCCACATGTGTGAACTGTCCTTGTCTCTGTATCTTTTTTATGTCTTTTTGAGACAGGGTCTCACTATGCAGTTGAAGCTGACCTTGAACTCACTTTGTAGCCCAGGGTGCTCTTGAACTTGCAGTGATCCTCTGGCCTCAGCCTCCCATGTGCTGGTATTATCTGCATGTGCCACCATGCCTGCCCTCAACATTTTATTTATTTTTAATATCTAAGCAAGGACTGGGAGATAGCTCAGTAGAATAAGCACTTTCCTGGCAAGCACAAGGGTCTGAGTTCAATCCCTGTTCCACAATAAATAAATAAATAAATAAATAAATAAATAAATAAATAAATAAACAAACAAACTAAGCAATAGTGCTTATTCAATACACTTAATTTAAATGGATACAAAATTACTGTGTAAAGTGTTTTAAAAATACGTTTCTATGAAGATTTATCTTTTAGTAAAAGAACAGCTAGCAAAAGTATGTTTAGACTTGGAAAGCAAAACCAAAGGGGATTTAGAAGTGTGACCAGGTACCCTTGCAGCTAAGAGCAGTGCCTACTCAGATGGACACCTTGAGAATTTTTTTCTACAGCTTTTTAAAGCAGTTAATACATGTCAAATAGCCAACTTATTGGGTGAGACTAACTTTTAACTATTTGGATGAGAGTACTCTAAAGACAGAAGGAACACTTCTGTCTGTAGACACTTCACACAATGCACACAACCATACAGCCTTTGGCTCTTCACAACTCTTAACCCTTGTGATCATCTCACTATGTGGCCTTTTGGCCAAAACAAGACGAAATTTCCCCATATCCCTGTGTCTCATCACAAATCAACCCTTTTCTTCAGTGCAACTCCTATTGCAACAAAATGAAAATACTAGGCCAGCACAACTGCTGTCTTTCTCACCCATTCCTTTGTGTAAGGTTAGTGGAAATGTTGAAAAGATGGCTCTAGGGCATCCACAAGCAGATGAAAGATGGAAGGCCCCAGTACAGAGAAGACAAAACTGTGGGCCCACCAGCCTCTGGCCTAAATCAGAATTACTGTTTATAGGACACGTGGAGAGATTTGTCTTACATAGAATGAAGGGAATGACAGGCTGAAAATAGATGATACAGTCTGCACACAAGAAAGTATGTCCACTGCTCTTTTCAACAGCAAATTAAAAAAACAATAAGGGGATGTTCAAATCGTAAAATCCTGCAAGACATCTGGGCTTCATGGCCCTAAGGCATTCTGGTAGGAACACCACCTCACACTGGGCTGGGAGTGGGGTGTGCCAGCCAAGCACTCCAACTCCACCTCTGAGAAGGGTCTTCGCACCTCAGTTACAGAAAGTATATTGAAGTGCAGTATAAAACGTTAAAGGCTGGTTTCTTTAAAAATTGTTAATTTAGTTGTATAAAAATAATATACTGACACTGTAAACACTCACTGCAACATAAAGCGAGCTCACAGCTGCCTTGGTTTTCTCCACAGCACACCATAACCGTAACTGTGGAGAATATGATAAAAGGTGCTTGTGATGAGTTCTCTGCAGGGGGTGGAAAAAATGGTAGCATCAGAGCAGACCCCTAAAGACACTTTTTAAAAATTATTCAAAAATAAACATCTCATTACAAATTATGCTTCCTTCTATTTGATTAAAGATAAATATGCATAGGAATTAACAGTATTGCACTGCAGCACTGAAGGGTTCAGGTGTACAAAAACTAAGGAAGGTAAGGATTCACACAGTGTGACCCGTTACGGAGCCTTCGGTCAAGAGGTACAAGTCCACAGCACGGAAGCCTGCATAGTCTAGAAGCTACATCAAATTCAGTATTCACTATACATGCTGAATGGTCTCAGAAATCTATTCTAACATTAGTGGTTAGAAGGACAGAAAATGAATATGAGTTCACGTCAGTATTTTAAAAATTGAAAAGGCAAGACTGGGCGTGGTGGCGCGCACCGGTAATCCCAGCGCTAGGGAGGCTGAAAACAGGAGGATCACGACAAGTCCGATCTGTGTAGGGAGACCCTGCACTACATACATAAATTTTTAAAAAACTGAAGCGGCAAAGCTAGAACAGCTGCCGTGCGCGGAGCAGCGCTTCCCTCAGGGCGTGTCGCAAGGTGTCGCGCAGAGTGAGACGTCACTTCCTTCCGGAAACCGCTCCCCGAGACCCACTCCAGGTTCCTGTTACTTCTCAGAGCTCGTCCCTCGACGACATGGCTCTGCCGCCATTCTTCGGCCCGGCTCGACCCGGCCTGCTGCCCCCGCAGCCACCACCTCCTGCCCCTTTCGGCTGCCCGCCGCCGCCACTGCCCTCTCCGGCTTTTCCGCCGCCCCTTCCTCAGCGGCCCGGCCCCTTTCCGGGGCCCTCCGCTCCCTTCCTCCAGCCTGCGCTGGCTCTGCAACCCCGGCCCCCCGTGGAAGCCCCCCGTCGCGGCGGTGGCGGTGGCTTCTACCCGCTGCCGCCCCCGCCGATGCCTCCGCCACCGCCCCAGTACCGGCCCTTCCCGGGGCCCGACGCCGGCGAGCGTCTGCGGCCACCGCCTCCAGGCCCGGGACCGCCCTGGAGCCCGCGCTGGGCGGAGGCGGTGCTGCCGTCCGACGACCTCGGGGACGTGGCCCAGCAGCGCCTGCGTGACCGGCAGTGGCTGGAGGCGGTGTTCGGCACCCCACGGAGGGTGGGCTGCCCGCTGCCCCAGTGCGCGCCCCCCGGGCCCACCCTGGGCGAGGTACGCGCCCGGCTGCGCGCGGCTCTGCGCCTCGTGCGGCGGCTCCGCGGCCTGGGCCAGGCTCTGCGCGAGGCCGAGTCGGACGGCGCGGCCTGGGCCCTGCTGCACGCCCGAGCCACGCCGCTGCGCGCTGAATTGGCCGAGCGACTACAGCCTCTGTCTCAGGCCGCCTACGTCGGCGAGGTTCGCCGGAGGCTGGAGAGGGTCCGGCGTCGCCGGCTGCGGCTGCGCGAGAGAGCGCGGGAACGCGACGCCGAGCGGGAGGCGGAGGCCGTGCGGGCCGCGGAACGCGAGCAGGAGATTGACCGCTGGAGGGTGAAGTGTGTGCAGGAGGTGGAGGAGAAGAAACGGGTGAGAGCGGTGGCGGCGCAGCGTGTAGGGGGTATGGTTGGTTTAGAATCCGTGCTTAGCCTTTTTGCTCTTTCGTAAAATCGGAAATAGTTTTCCATATCGAACACTTGTATATAATGATGTATATAGCACACAAGACATAAGCTCCACATGCACCGTCCGGCCCTGCAAACACGTTACAAGATTATACAGTTGCGCCACTGGGCAGACAGGTCACCTGCATGCTGCTGCGAAGTGGTATGCACTCATTAATACTCACCATTGTGTCTTGCACTGCTGTAAATGATTATTTTTCCTGGTACTGGAAATTGAACCCAGGGCCCCTTTACTGAGCTACGTCGCCAGTCATTTTTATTTCGAGGCAGCGTCTTGTGCAGTTGTCCTGCCTGATCTCACACTTTCATCCTGCCATAACTTCCAGAACAGCTGAGATTACAGGTGTGTGCAGGGGCGTGCCAGCCCCGGATGATTTTAAAAATTGAAAGTAAAGAGAACTTGGTTCCCTACCTCCAGGAACATACACCCTAATTAGCTCATAGCAATACTAATCGTGATTTCCCCAGCATATGTCTACATGTTTTACACCATATATTTCCAGATTCTCCAGTGATCTTTTTGAATACTATATTGCACTCCTTAGGTCACTGCATGCACAAGTTCATTTTATAACAACCCTGAGAAATAAGCAGGATTACCGAGTTTTACAGATTGAATCCTAGAGATTTACCAACAATCACATAACCAGTTTGTGGCAGTTTGACTTCATATGTAAGCCCAAGTTGCATGATTCCAAACACTATCCCCAGATAGGCTCAAAGTGGAAGCTGAAGTAGGTGAAATTTGTGCAAAGCATTCACATGATCGGAGTACTGCTGGGCTTCCTCCACTGTCTGCTGTCTCCTCACCTCTACTGCTGCCCTTGGTGGCAGGCTTGCTCAGGAATACCATTGCTTGAAAGGAGAATGCTTAGCTTAGAACTCTGACCTGAGGGAATTTAATTAAATGTCAGCAGACATTTAATGAGGACCTATTAGGTGCCAGGCCCAGTGCCCAATAGAGTATCCAGCCCCTAGGGCCTCTGGAGGCTTGTCCCCTCCAGTAAGGTTTCCCAGGTGGTACACATGTGAGTGCAGCTTTGAAAGAAGTGTTGAGGGAAAGTGACAGCAACAGGCACAGCCCTAACTCAGGCTGAACAGGGGCTTTTGGTGCTAATGGTAGATGTATAGGCAGAGCCACTCTTGACCAAGAGGATGAGATAGAATCCCTTAAAGAATGGGGGTTATTACCATACAGTGAGCCAGCTCAAGAAGAGTAGGATCATGGCTCTCAAATGTTTGGGAGCCAGCCATGTGCAAAAGGTTCTGGGGACCTCAGAGCAGAGCAACTCAGATTGTATAGGTTTTCACAGAGACCTCTGTAGAGTCCCATTCCTCAACTTCCCTTAGAGCCTGACTCTTCATGGTGATAAGGCTATATTTTAAACAAGAAAGCCTCACCTCAACAAGGTAGGATGGACCTACCTTGGTGAATGCTCCCTGGACCACACTGTGAAAGCCCCTGAGAGAAACAGCAGCCCACAGCCTGCATAGACGCTGCAGAGAAGACAGTGTTTCCTTTCAGAAGGGTGCAGTTAGTGGATGGACTAAGCCCTTGGCAGTGCCCTTGTAGGGGTGTGTTATGCCAGGCCTAGGAAACGGATATGGATTCACTAGAGCCTCAGCCTTGGGCCTGTGTGCTCCTCTGAAGTCTCACTATTGGGCAGCTGTGAGCTCTGCTGTAGGGTTGTCACTAATGCAAGGGCTTGTGGGCTCTATTTCTTCTCCAGGAACAGGAACTCAAAGCTGCTGCTGATGGTGTCTTATCTGAAGTAAGGAAAAAACAAGCGGACACTAAAAGAATGGTGGATATTCTTCGAGCCTTAGAGAAGCTGAGGAAACTGAGAAAAGAGGCTGCAGCAAGAAAAGGTAATTAGGTTTTATTTTTATTTTATGTATTTATTTATTTTTTTTTGTCTACAGGTTTTACACCATATATTTCTGCTTACATTTTATCCCTTTTTTCTGTTTACATTTTTTCCCTCTTCATTACCAGAGGTGTCCTGATCCCAAATATTTTTTAAAGAAAGTATTTGGTCTGCCATTTTTTGTTTTGTTTTTTATGAGACAGGGTTTCACTGTGTTGTTCAGGCTGTCCTGGAGCTCATTGTGTGGCTCAGGCTGGCCTTGAATTTGTTGCTGCCTTCCTTCCTGGCCTTCGTATAAGTACTGGGATTATAGGTGTGCACTATTATACCCTCCTTGCCCTCTTAGAATAACTGGACTTGTCAACAGTAATTTAAAACTTTTGAAATAGAAAACTTAAGTTGTTTAGCACTGAGTGGCCAAAGTTGAAAAGAAAGGCAGAGCCAGGTGTGGTAGAACATGCCCCCAGTATTTTAATGCAAGACCAAGGCAGGATTGCAAGTTTGCCACCAACCTGGATAATGTAACAATTTGAAGGGCAAAGGCCCTAAGGTTCAATCCAGCTAGCTAAAGGAAAGGAGGGGAGTTGTCAGGCAGTGTGGGAGGCCACAGCAGGGTCCAGCCTAAGCATTCTTGGCCACAGTTTTCTAGGTGAGTTGCTGTGGCTAGTCAGCCTTACCCTGTGCCAAAGTAAAAGATTTCCTATCCTTATCGCTGTTCCAAAAAAGTGGTTGGAAGCTTATCTGTTCCTTCTGGTGCATTTCAAACCTGATCTATTGCTATTTGAAGAGATATGAATGATCGGACAGCTATAGAGTAACTGCATATGCCATTCATTCATTCATTCATTCATTCATTCATTTCACAGTACTGGGGATCCCAACTCCTCACTGAGCTACATCCTTAGCTCATTTTTTATTTTGAAACAGGGTCTTGCTAAGTCGTGAAATTACCCAGGCTTGGCTCAAATTTGTGATCTTCCTGCCTCAACATCCCAGAGTGCTGCGATTTGGCCACTGTGCTCGGCTGCCTGTCTCTTGTAGACTCAGGAGACCTCCGTGGTTCCCTCTTGCCCATGGAGGGAGTACCAGACACCCTAGCCATGTACCCAAGCCTGTACACAGAAGTTTGTGCCAGCCACACTGGTTTTCCAGAAGTTGCCCATTTGCACTTTCCATTTGCCTGCCTCAGACTTTCATTTCAGGACCTTGATCTCACTTTGCTATGTTAAGATCTCATTGTCCCTCAAAACCAAACACAGATGTAGTCTCCTCCATCCTCCTTCACACTTGCACCTTATGAGTCCTCTCCTGGCTGCCAGGCCTTTGACATTAACCAGCGAGATTGAGAGTAAGTGCTCTTAGGCCAAATGATTTTCATTGTGTGGTTTAAAATATAAATACAAATAATTCTTTTAGACCCTTAACGTTTTGTTGGATGTAACCCTTGTCATGAAGTAGGCTCATTATTGGCTTTTTGGCTTCGGCATATACCAGTAGTAGCCAGCTCTCACTCAGAGGTCTAAATCACATGACTCCCTAGTTGTGTTAGAGCACTTGTAAGTCCTAGAGGAGCCAGCATCTGCCTCTCTCTTTCTTATTAGAAAGTAAAACATGAGGCCTACTTTTTTTTTTTTCCCCCAGTGCTGGGACTTGAACCCAGAGTCCAAGGAATGCTAGGCCATTCCTGTCTACCACTAAACTAAGTCCTCAGCCTGAAGGCTGCTCTAACTCGCCACCCATGCCTCCATAAGGTGAGTCTTGGCAAACTTCTGCCAAGTGAATTTACCAATATACATTCTCTGTATAAATGTCTTCCTTGCTTCAGTCCGAAGGGAGGAGGAAGTTTCTGGACATTAATAAGCAGCTTCTGAAGAGTTGGCTTGAATGTACAATGCTTAGGTCATTAGCGGCTGGTTGCACTGTATATTTACAAGCCTTCTGACTTATCACTTAAAAGTTCACCTTTAAGTAGGCTGGGAGGTGTTAGCGGAACCACATGCCAAACTGTCCAGGCCAGAGACCAGGCTAGAGTTCTTGCCTCTTTTTAAAGCTGAGGGAAATACTGGAAAGTGCATGGCGGCTGAGGTGATAACAAAGCCCAGTGCTGGCAGGGTGGGGAAAGCTGGCGAGCCTCCATGGGAAGGGAGAGATGGGGAAGGCTGTTACATTCCTCATGGTGATGGGAACTAAGTGAGGGAGAAGAATAAATGAACTCAAGAGTTCCTGACTATGAATGGCTGTTTGCATATGGAAAAGTATAACTTGGGAACTCAACATGTGGGAGCTGCAGTTACATGAGGACTTGCAGGTTTGAGCCTGGCCTACTGAATGTGCTATGAAGCCATTCCAGTGGAGTGAACAGGAGCAGCTGACCCATGGTCGATTGGTTCAGCCTGGGTGCTTGTTTGTGGAGACTGCCACAGACTGGATCAACACAGCCCTGAGCCAGAAAGACCTTGTGAAAGGTGTAGGCATTAGACAAGGGCCAGAAGGGTAAAGTCCTAGAGAATGTCAGAATCAAGGTAGGTAAGGAAGAGACCGCAAAGCGAATCAAGAGAGGTCAGAGACCAGAGAACAGATAGCTACCTTGAAGAAGGAGGGTCTCCTTGCCTCCTGTGAAGTAGCAAATGCTCAGAGTGATTGTTTAGTCCTGGGTAGGTCATTTAATGTCTCTGCCCTGGATTCCTTCTCTGCAAAGGAGAGTAATGACAGTATCTGTCTGTGTGTCTTGAGAGGACTAATAAGTGATTGATTTTGGAAAGTCCTGGTACAATGTAGACATTCTCTAAGTGTTTTGAGTTATTGTTCTTTTTACCACCAAGTAATATATTTCTTTCTTTTTGGAGGGGGGGTACTGGGGATTGAACTTAGGTCCTTGCGTTTGCTAGGGAAGCACTTTTTCCACTGAGCCATCTCCCCAGCTCCTACCAAGTAATATAAAGGCTAAGAGATATCCATGGAGTAGGTACCCAGCCAGTCATTAGGGACCAGTGCCAGGGCCTTTCCAGTGGGGGAGGGGAGATGAAGTTGGGCCAAACCAGAAGAGGTTAGAGGGTGAAAGGAGATGAGACAAGCAGTGAATCCAACATACTGAAACATTGCTGTGGAGAACAGGAACAAGAATGAGAGCAGTATTAGTATTAGATAAGTGTGCAGTGGTGACCCTGATGACAGGGTGCCGTGTGATTGAGAATCTGGGGAGAACTCAAGTGTGTTTGCATGCTTAGGAGGGAAGCGTCAGATAGTGATGGTTCCAGATCTGGGGGGTGCTGAGATCAGGTCCAGGGTGGAGGACTTGCTGTGAGTGAAGGATGACTCATCTTCCTTGGGCATGACAACAGAGGCAAGGATGGGAGGAAGGAGGATGGGTATGCCCAGAAGTGGAGTTTGAGGGGCTTCCTGTTGGCCAGTGCATTTTGGAGAAGTAGGTTAAATGGTTTTTAAGAGAGCAGCAACAGTTTGAAATAAGGAATATGAGGCAGGGGTAACAGCTTGCTTGGGGGGGGGCTTTAGAAGTAGCTGAGAGGCACATGTTCTGACACCAGGTCCCACAGCCTAGGGATTTATGTGCTGTGGCTGCGGAGCACAGGGCATGGAGCTACTGAGCTTTTGTTTTATGGAGCCAACCACAAGCTCTGGAGCGAAGGAATGGAAGAGGGCAGAAGTACCAATCCTGGAGCCAGAGGTTCTGGTGAAGAGTCTCCTGAGAGGGTGGAAAGTGGTAGAGAGAGAAATGTGTTCCTGGGTGTAGATGGCAGAGGTGGAAAGCTTTTTCTAATCTTTCAAGTCCAGAGGAGACCAGCCCTGGGGTATGACTGAGGGAAAGAAAGTGTGTGGTAGTGATGGGGAGCTGAGGTCATGCCACTCTGTGAGAGCAGGAGAAGGTGGGGAGTGCTATCTCCCAGGGACTGTGTCAAGGTCACCAGGGAGTCACTAGGAAATGCCTGAGCAGGGATATAAGTGGAGCATGGCCAGCAGGACAAAGAGGGAGTGGGTGGCCACTCCTCCGGGGGTTCTCCTGGGGTACAGAAGGGGCTGCACTTTTACTAAACCAGCAGATTTTAATGACAGCAGACTGTATGACCTGTAAAACCTACAATATTACTATGTAGCCCTTTACAAACAATGATAGAAATGAAACAAAACTATCAAACTATTATAAAACAGCATGGTGACATTTCCATGTCAACTTGGAAAATATTAGCCTGGTGACTTAGTAGAAGGTAAATTTGATTTGTAGCATTTCAAGCAAAGAGATAAAATGATCTGGAGGGCCAAGGGTTATAGCTCCATGGCATAAGCGCCTGCATGGCATGCACAAGGTCCTGAGTTTGATCTCTGCTACCATGAAAGAGAGAGAGAGAGAGAGAGAGAGAGAAAGAAAGAAAATGATCTGGAGAAGTATTATCCTTAAAAGGTGTTGTGGGACAGCAGATTCCTCAACTACATGGCTAGTAGTTGGAGAGGAAACAAAATCTTTCTTCCAAATTACAGCTTATAAGAAACAGAACTACTAAACTTGAGGAACAATTATCTTACGCCACTTAACAGCCAAAATTAAAATTTTAGTGTTAAAGACTGGCAGATCATACTTCAGAGGTGGCTGCATAAATTGCTAAAGCCCTGTTGAGATTGTTCATTCAGCAAAAAATAATTATCTTGGTGACAAGTATTAGGTCACTGAGAATTTACTTTATTGAATGATGCATAGGAGGGAAAAATAACATCGCCAAGAGTATTCACTAGCATTGTATCATAACAGGGTGTTGGGGAAGCTGAAGGGTCCAGGAGTAGGAAGCTTGTTAATTATATTATGATGCATTGATTTGTTGAAATTGGATAGAGACATTAACTGTGAATATTGGAGTGGAATGCAGGGATTGAACATGGAGATGTAAAAGTGACATACATACTGTGTTGAACTATAGGAGCTTGTTAAATGTGGGCCAAATGCTGGGCAGGTGGAGCACGCCTGTAATCACAGCACTCAGGAGGCTGAGGCAGGAGGGTCACTGTGAATTCACCAGCCTGGACCAGCTTGAACTACATAGTGAGATCTTGTCTCAAAAACCAAAGAAGTGGGAGGAAGGCAGGCACAGAAAAGGACTTAAAGGAAACACAGGGGATCAGTGGCTGATTATAATAGGGTAACTGGGTTTTTTGTTTTGTTTTGTTTTGTTTATTTTTGCAGAACTGGGGATTGAACTCAGGCCCTTGTGCTTGCCAGGGAAGCTCTTACTCCACTGAGCCATCTCCCCATCCTCTGTGAAGATTTTTTTTTTTTGGTGAGGTAATTGGGTTTTTAAAAAAAATTCCTTGTATCAGGTATTAAAATGCTTTGGCAACAACATCTGTTTTCTTTAAACTCTTCACAGACTGACAGGATGACACACACTCATCACTCAGCATTGACTTGTCAGCAGCTTCAGTAGCTGTCCTCTTGCAGAGCACTATGGGAGTGAACACAACTGCAGTCCAATCTAGGGTTTATTAGGGTTTTTCTTTTGTGTGGTCTGGAAGGCTCCTTGCATACTGACCCCATGTGCTATAGCCCAGGCCCTGTTAAAAACTCACTTTTGTGTTTCTGTTTACATATATATAAATAGAATATATATATATATATATAAATGTATATATGTATATATATAATATATATATATTATATATATGTGTGTGAAATTATTAAAAATTTCATGCATGCACAAAAGATAGAAGTATACACCTATTAACTATGAATGATGTCCTTATTACACTGAAAAGAGGCAGTAGTTCCTTGGTATACTTAATCTGTGAACATATTTTCCAGCTACAGCTTTAACCTTGCCAGCTGTACTATCACCTGATCACAAACTTAAATCAGGGTGAGGCATATCCTGGTTTTCCTGGGCTTGGGAGAGCACAAGGTTTTTAGTGCTGAAAGCAGACAAACCACAACAGCTGGTCATCCTGCTGTCCCCAGCAGGCCATAAGGTCAGTGCATTTGGTCATGAGAGTCTTGTCCCTGAGGAGAGCTGCATTCCCAGAATGCACCCTGTCAGAGGTACTGCTAGACTGTGTTCAGGGCTGAGGAAATCCATAAACATGGAAGAGTTAAGGGCGTGGCCTTACTTTAGTAAGCACTGTGTTTAGGTGGATAGTCAGACCCAAGGCTCAATGCTGTGATCCAAGGTGAGATGAGAGAAGGCCTTCAGGGTGGGTTCCGCGTAATTGGAGATTGAGAGAGGCCAAACTGAGCCTTGAAGGGGGGTAGAATTTATAGATTCTAAGATAGGACATTGAGACTGCTTGATAGACATGTACTCATGGGTAAGAAAACAGCTGTATCTAAAATGCTGCTGGCTCTTTTTGCCCAGGGGTCTGTCCTCCAGCCTCTGCAGATGAGACTTTTGAGCACCATCTTCAGCGACTGAGAAAGCTCATTAAAAAGCGCTCTGAACTGTATGAAGCAGAAGAGAGAGCCCTCCGAGTGATGCTGGAGGGAGAGCAAGAAGAGGAGAGGAAAAGGGAATTGGAAAAGAAACAGAGAAAAGAAAAAGAGAAATTTTTACTTCAGAAACGTGAAGTTGAGTCCAAGTTATTTGGGGATCCAGGTAAGTTCTTGTGTCCTTATTAGAAAACAGAAAATACTACATTGACAGCTCTATATCGTGTGAGATCTCAAGAGGTAAAAGCAGCTAATGACATGTTCTGATTGGTGATTCTAAACCAGTAGCGGGGAACCTATGGCTGTAGCCAGCAGTTTATTCTTGAAAACTCAAAAAGATTCACCTTCATTGTTCTAGACTGTGTGATGGAAGATGTGGATACATGTGAAATAGGCTTAGGGCTGGGGCTGTAGCTCAGCGGTGGATGTACTTGCCTAGTGTGGACAGGCCCTGGGCTCCATCCCCACTACCAGGAAAGGACGAAAATCAGAAGGACCAGACAGAACCATATGGATCATGTTGTCATAATCATGGGCCCAGTCACCTTCCTTTGAGAACTGTCTTGCCCACAGCCAGCATGATGCTGTGACACTGTGCCTTTTCTCTTTCAGACGAGTTCCCCCTTGCTCACCTCCTGCAGCCTTTCCGACAGTATTACCTCCAAGCAGAGCACTCCTTGCCGGCGCTCATCCAGATAAGGTCAGAGGGGCAGGTTGTGCCTGTTGCTTTTCCCTTGCATGGCAGGAAGCCCTTGAAGAGGTACCTCCTTGTTGAGGTTCGCTGCTGTGTCATTTTAAAGTTCCCCACAGGTTCAGGATGTTGGCAAGTCTCAAGGATGCCACGCTTTCTCATTTATTCTTCATGCTTCACAAGAAGCTGTCTCCATTTTACCAGGCCAAGCAGCTGAAGCTCAGGTTGTACCTTGTCCTTGATGTGGCCCTCATGTTGATTTGCAAGCACTAGCTTTATTTTTCTAATTCTCTTTTGACACTAAACACACCCAAGAAGAGAAACCCTCTCAAGTGTGTGCAGTGGAGACTGTTAAGACCCAGGCTGATTTCCAAGCTCTTGACAGCCTGGAGAGCTGGGAACAGGGTCTCACCTGAGTCATCAGGTGCTGCTGGGGTGAAGCTTGCAGCTCTTCAGCTGTAAAATAAAGATGGCAAACCGGATGTAGTCTTTAGGCCCTGGCAGCAGTGCTCTTCCATCTTGCAGTCTCTTGAGAAATCAGTAGGCGAAACACACATAGTGAATGGGGTCCCCAAGGTAGATTGAGTTTGTTGTTGCTGAGGAGCACTTTGTTGTCTTCTATACTCGCCAAAATGTCTTCGGGAGTCTAGGAGAGTCTTCAAAGTGTGATCTCTGAGGTTCCTTTCCAGAGGGCTAACAAATTATGATTCTCATAAAAGAATGCTCTTTAGCATAGCAACTGAATTTCCTGGAGAGAGTTTATTTTTGGCCAAATTCAAGTTTTAGCTTTGAAATACCAGTAGTATTAGCTCTCGTGTTCCCTCAAATATCTGTAAAGGCTGTAATACGGGATACTAAACTGTTGCCTCTAATGGGAACGAGGGATTAGGTGGATTTCTGAGAGCCTCTGTTCACATTTCATCAGCTGACCAGTACCTTGTTCCACGTTTATCTCTGTTTTAAGGCACTTTATTTAATATATATAATTGACCTCCTGGCTGATAGCGCTGTGACCTGTGCCTGCGTGACGCTTATGTGACGCACGTGTTTTCTCCACAAGGCACATCTCAGCTCTGGAATGCTTGACACCACCATCCTTGCAGGCCATTTTAAATAGTGAAGTCATTGGTGAAAAGGACTCTTATTTCCATTGCAAGAACTGAAAACAAGGCACAGTAGTGAATGTTGCCTTGTTTGGCCTCAGCTCAGGATTTTGTGACTCCGATTTCTTGTACTTCTTTGTATCTTCAAGTATTTTTGAAATCGCCACAAGTTACATTTTAATGAGTAAGGGCCACAGTTACATTTTAGTGAGTAGGCAAATTTGCAAGTACAGAACCTGAAAATAATGAGGATCAACTATGTCAATTTGTTGGTTATCCTTAAGAGTTTATAAATTCTTCAGGGATATTTTTCCCTTAAATGTGTTCATTTAATGTGAGGGGTGGAGAGATGGCTCAGTGGTCTAAGTGTCTGCCTGGCAAGTGTAAGAGCTGGGTTTGATCTCTGGTATCACATGCCATGCCAGCCCCATGCCAAGCTGACCACTGAAACCAGGCATGGTGGTGCACTGCTGTAATCTTAGCTCTGGGAAGGCTGAGACAGGAGGATCACTATGAGTCCAAACTGCATAGGGAGACCTTGTAGTAAATAAATCTAAAAAAGAAATGTGAGCTTGCACATAATTCCTAGAAACCAAGTTCTATGGTAGGTTAACATAATACTTAGGACTAGAATATTTTGTTACTGAACATCTTGATTGGAAAAAAATGGAAATGAACTGTTGTTCTATAATGTTCTTCTGAAGGCACGATTGGGATCAGTACCTGGTGCCAGCTGACCATCCCAAAGGCAGCTCTGTTCCCCAAGGATGGGTCCTCCCCCCGCTCCCCAGCAACGACATCTGGGCATCTGCCATGAAACTGCAGTAGGACGGAAGCTCTGGGAATGCCCGTCAGCACACTCTCCCCACTCAGAGGACTAGTGATGCTGCCTTCTGTGCTGTGGACACCACCACAGCTTGTGAACTCCACGTGGCATGGCTGTACCCTCAAGTTATGCTTTCTTCTGTGCTCTGTCATGGCCAGAGGTGCCTCTTGAATCAGGAGATTAATGTGGTTCTTAAGGAAATAACCGAGGTAAACTGAGGATATTGCCTTGGTTCACCAAATTTGCCTCTGTGTTGAGGGGCTTGGTTCCAAGTGACTCACTGATTGACCCTAGCTTCCTTGTGTGTTGAAGGAAGTATTGATACATTCAGATACTCAGTGCGCATGTGCGCTGGGTAGGCTTTGTGGCCCTTCCCCAGTACTGAATGTTGTAAGGGCAAGCTTGCTTCGAAACCTTCACAGCTTTCTATCCAGAGAGCTCTCTGACTCCCAGGAATAAAGGCCAAGAATTTGGCCTTCACTTTTGTTAATTCCAATTATGATGCGGTTTGCAAGCCTGCTGGTTAAGAAGATGGCAGTGGCTGCAGTCCAGGCTAAAAAGATGACAACCTAGTCCTGGTGAGAATTCAGAAAATCTTTAAGAGTGCCCACGCTGCATGACGTTCCAGTGGACAGTGGCTGTATTCCCCTCATATTCCCCATCCTAACACAGGCTCCTGGTTTTGAAGTTCCTAGGCATTTAGTTGTTCAGAATCTCCAAGGCCAGAAGTTGATTTTCCTGTGGGAGTGGGACCTTCTTGATCTTATTCAGTCATGGTAGGAGCTGGTAAGCTTACAAAAACATCTGTGTAGTCAAAGTGAGGGAAAAGCAAAAATGATAACGTTTATTTTTAATATTCACTAATAAATGCTACTGTACTTAGTCATGTCAGGGTTTTGTTTTAGCTTTTACCAATTATTTTGTTATTTAATTTTAAAAAACTAAATAAATGTTTTTTTTTATTTTTTAGTTTGCACATTTACCCCAATCTGTTGCCTCTAAACTCTTTTGATGCATTGCACTGTCTTTACTGCTGAAACATTCTTTATTCCAAATTCAAATTTATTACACAGGTCTTTACTAACAGAGAGTGATTTAAACATCAAACTCTGTCTGCAGAATCCAGCTGTGGGTAAGGACAAAAGGACACTGTCCACTTTGGGAACTTGTCCTGGAAGCTCTGTGGTGCAGGGCGCTAACACCTCTGTCCTTTTTCTGTTTGAGTCACACTGTTTAGTCTGTACATTAAGCTTTACAGTTAAGAGGTTGGGACTGAGGGCCACACTCTTCCAAAGCTTGGCTCAGCTCACAGACCATAAAGTTGGGTACAGTCAGCCTCTCAGTCCCAGTCCTGTGTGCCTCTTTTGTTTAACATCCCCACCATTTGCTCTCTGATGAGATGCATGAAGAGCAGAATCAGAGATGGATTGTGTGCTCATGTGGTGTCCGGACAACCCTTCCACTGAGAAGTCTGGGGTGATGGAGGGGGAGGCTCGGGAAATCCAGGCAGCAGAGCCGAGGAGAAGGCAGTATCTGCCCCAGTGGAGAACAACCATCCCTTCCTCTCGATCTACTTTCACGTGTGTTCTAAAGTGAACATTATTTATGTTTTGTTTTTGTTTTTTCTGCTTTATTGCCTGTGTGTGTGGGTGGCAGCAGATTTAGAAAGAATAGAATCTTGGATTTTACTTTAAAGAATGGTATAATAAATATCCTGTTCATAGTCTTTTCTTTTTTTAACTTAACTATGGAAAATCTCAACTATATAAAAAAAATAAGGATAATATGTAGTGAGGCATCTGACAGCACATGCCTGTAATCCAGCATTTTGGGAGGCTGAGGCAGAGGATTGCAAATTTGAAGCATGCCTGGGCTACATGGCAAGTTCAAGGCTAGCCTATACTACACAGCCACTGTCTTAAACAGTTATTTTCCATTTACCCAACATCCAGCTTCAAATAATTATCAGTTCATTGCCAGTCACATTTCATCTATATCCTTACTACTTACCCTGGATTATTTTGAAAGAAATCTCAGATAGCAGTTTACTTCACCCTTGAGTATTGCAGTATTTGGTCTTAAACTTTTTATAATAATGTAAGTTTAAAGTTGTAATGACAGCTTTAAAGTTGTCCCTCCAAAGCCTCATGCAGGGGCTGGGAAGATGGCTCAGTGGAATAAGTGCTTCCCTGGCAAGTGCAAGGGCCTGAGTTCAATCCCTGATTCTGTGGGAAAAAAAAGCCTCATGCAATCACCAGGGCAGAGTTCTAGAGTTTGTGATTAATTCATGATCCCAGGCTGGGATTATGGGTGTGAGTGCTACACCCACCCTGGGGCAGACAGTCCAAAGGCAAACACTTGCTCTTGCTGTTTTGCTGCCTTCTGCTACTGTGAACTGCCCTCTGGCACATGCCATTTGGCCTAGGAGCCAGCTGAGTATGGACTGAAACCTCCACAAACTCAGCTAAAGAGACCTTTGCTTCCTTTATTTTGGGTGTTGGGTATTTGGGCCTAGCAATGAGAGAAAGGTAACCGAAAGAAGCCATTATCATATGGGAAGAAATGATTAGTGAACCCTGAATATCAAAATTACTCCATCTGTTCTGATTTCCTTTTAATGCATCTTACATTCTGTTCAAGCAGAATTCATGCATTCATGGTTGTTGTACATCTTCCCTGATAGTTTCTTTCCTGCTCCCTATTATGCCCTCTATTTTTTCTGTCTTGAAGAAATAGCATCATTTTCTCCCAGAATACAGTCTGCATGCTGTTGCATGCTGTTGTGCCAGGCCCCCTGTGTTCTCTGGCCCTTCCTGTAATTCAGTGGTTACATAGCCAGATGGGAGTCCAGTAAGTCACAACTGATGAAATGTAAGTTTGAATTAAGATAGGTGTTACCTGTGGCTCACATATTCCTATTGAGTAGCACTGATTAAAGGCTCGTTCGCATTCAGACTGGAATTTTATGGCAAGGATGCTGTATATATATGTGTATTTCTATTTTGGGGGGTGCTGATAGCTGTTTCCTTCTGGAGTGTGTGTATATTGCTGGGGTTTGAATCTAGGTCTTACATCCCTAGGCAAGTGTTCCACCACCAGTCCACACCTCTGGCCCACTGCTTACGAAGTCAACTAATACTCAAAACCCAGATTCATTTATTCACGAAGGGTTGAAAAATAGTAGTATCTATATTATTCTTTCTTTGGTTTTTAGCTGGAATACTCTGAGTTGTTTTTTTTTTTTTTTTTTTTTTTTTTTTTGGCAGAACCAGGGATTGCACTCAGTCATTTGAGCTTGCTAGGCAAGTGTTTATTCTACTGAGCCATCTCCCCAGCCCTGGAATACTTCTAAAAGGAAAAATTTCCCCTTACCCATTATTTGGTTATAATTTGAATAGGTAGACAAGAGAGAAATACTTAATTCCTTTTATTTACTAGTTTTCAGAAATGAGTTGGTACCCTACCTTCCTTCAAATATGGTCAGTAATAGTTGAGAATTCACTTCTACATTTATCTTGTACATGACTTGGAATCACACACACACACAATCACACACACACACACACACACCAGTGAGCCCTGATTCCTCTTCAGAGGAAGAGCTCCCTAGAGACTGCAACCTGCATGTTGGGGTGTTCATTCTTAATGCTTGCTGTTGCTGGTGATTTCTTATTCTTTCCACTTAACAGAATTTGGAGCTACAATTCTGTTGAACCTTCAGCCCATCTCTAAATCATGTCCTTTTAATAAAATTGTTACCTGTGGGTCATAGTGGTGCACACCTATAATCTCAGCATTCTGGAGTCTGAGGTAGGGAGTTGGCCATGAGTTTGAGGCCAGTGTAGGCTACTTAATGAGTGCAAGGGTAGGTTGAACTACATAGTGAAATACTGTCTTAAAAGATAAAACAGGGCAAGGGAGGTGGCTCAGTGGAATAAAGGGCCTGAGTTCAATCCCTGTTTCTGCAAAAAGAAAAAAAAGATAAAACAAGCCAGGTATGGTGGCACCTGTAATCCTAGCACTCAGGAGACCAAGGCAGGATTGCCATGAGTTCAAGGCCAGCCTAGACTACAGAGTGAATTCAAGACTAGTCTGAACTACATAGCAAAACCCTGTCTCAAGACCAAAAGACAAAACAAAATGAAAAAACCCTGTTACCTACATTTCTCCAGATACTGAACATGAGTAAAGAAAAGTAAAATTCAAAGGCTCACTGTACAGGATATAACCAATTATTTGTTGACTCCTTGCCTCCTATACGCAATACTCATTTCATCAGAGAGAAGATATGCAATTTTGAAAAGCTCTACTTATGTATGTACACTATGTATGTGTCTATGTATGTGTGTATTTGGTACAGGGTCTATAGGGTCTCACTACACAGATTGGACTCGCAGTGATCCTTGTGTTTTCAGCTTCCCAAGGGCTGGGATTACAATCGTGCACCACTGCCCAGTCTCAATCGAAGTCTCAGCATGTCCCCGGGGGCGGGGCTGGAGCAGCATGCAGGAAATCGAACCCTGGCTCCTGCACTCTGCCTAAGCAGAGCTCAGTCCACTGAGCTATCTGGCCAGCCCTAAATCATTTCTTCTTTTCTTTTTCTTTTTTTTTTTTATTTTGCAGTAGTGGAGATTGAACTCAGGACCTTGTGCTTCCTAGGCAAGCACTTATTCTACTGAGCTATCTCCCTGGCCATAAAAATCATTTTTCTTGTTGGTTTGCTTTTTTTTTTTTTTTTTTTGTAGCTGGCTCAGCCCCCTCTGGGGGTGGGGCTGGCACAGCATGTGATCCTGGGAATCAAACCCCCATGCCTAAGCTGGCCTAAACTGGCCTAAGCAGGTGCTTAAGACCACTGAGTGTCTTCCCCAACCCCTAATAGTATTCACTTTTTAAAGAAATTAAAATAGAAGAATATAAGTCTATAAGAGAGATTAGTTATATGTTTTTTTGTTTTTTTTTTTTTTAACCAACCGGATGAGTAATGTCAAAGAATGTCCTGCCACAGGCCAGCCAAATTAATCAGCCTAAACCATTCATGTTTCCTTGTGCATGTGACTTCTGTAACAAGAGGCTTAGCTGGGATTACCATCTGTTTAGCTGTTCACTTCTGAATGTTTTGTCCACAGAGAAGGTCCGAGAATTACAAGGTAAGTCCAAGCTACCTCTTGTTTTATTGAAATAACGACAATAAGGCAAAAGATAAGAAGCACATAAGATTGAATGAGGTATTTCCAATTGTTTTAAAGTTTAGAGGCAGCAAATCATTCCTATATAGTGACTTACCTCTGTGTACTTAGGCAGTAGTTCCTGACCTACCACATTTGGCCCCCTATGAGGGATTTCTTTTCAATGCAGATTTCATTGGCTTTTTGGAATAAAGTTTCACATAGTATTCTCTGAAGCAGATATCAAGGTCTTTGAGGCAAGTGATGCTAGAATGCAAAACTGCAGGGGTGTGGTGTGCTTTCCTCAGCTTTATTCAGGGTTGCTAGAAATCAGGATTTGAGCCATATTCTTTGGGAGATGATTTTTTCATTTTCTAGGTACTGCGGTAGGTGCTAAGGATAAGCAAGCAGAATTCCTGCCTTCCTGGAGTTTGAATATAGAGTAGAGAAGTTTAATGATTTCATAGTTAACTGGAATCAATTATAGCTGTGAGAGTACTATAAGGAAAAGTACTTGCTAGTAATTTATATTTTTCATTATCCAAAGTTTTTTACAAATAACTTGTTGAGGCCAAGCAAAACATAAAATATAGCTAAACAGAGCACAGGTTCTGAGGACAAGAGGTGCTAATCCAACAATCATTTAAAAAATGTACAGAGTATCTGGGTATGGTGATGCACACTTGTAACCCCAGTTCTTGGGAAGCTGGGGCAAGAGGACTATAAATTTGAGGAACAAAACAGCTGAGTGTTTTAAAGAGAAGGCCTGTTTCTAAGAGATTATAAAGTAGGAGTTTTTTTTTGTTTGTTTTTTGTTTTTTTTTTTTAAAGCATGAAGTGAAATAATAGAAAATAAGAATAACTGCAAGCTGGATAAAGTGGTAAATGCTTGTAACCCCAGCTACTTGGAAGGCTGAATGAAGCGAGGTGATTACAAATTCAAAGCCAGTGTGGGCCACTCTACAAGACCATATGTCAAAAAAAAAAAAAAGTTGGAGCCTCTCAGTGATAGAGCACTTATCAAATATGCTCGAGGCCCTGGGTTCAAGCCCTGGTACTTGGGAAGAGGGAATGATGATCCTGTGTACATAGGCGTGTGCCAGCTCACACAATGCTGTCAGCACAGTGAAACTATATATAGTAGCCTTACAGGCAAGCATCACCATGCTGGTATTAAAAACTACATTTTTTTGCCGGGCGTGGTGGCGCATGCCTGTAATCCCAGCACTCGGGAGGCTGAGGCAGGAGGATTGTTGTGAGTTCGAGACCAGCCTGAGCTACAAAGTGAGCTTAAGACCAGCCTGAACTGCATAGTGAGACCCTGTCTCAAAAAGACAAAAAAAAAAAAAATAAATAAATAAATAAAAATAAAAACTACATTTTTGAAGAGAAGCAAGGACTGTAGTTTAAGATATCTGGCAAGATATATATATATTTTTTTAAAGCTACCATATATGGACCTAAGAAACCCACTACAGAACTTTTCCTATAGGACAGGGAAAGTATTTTTTGGTACAGGATCTTGCTCAGACTTGTAGTGATCTCCTGTCTCAGCCACCCCAGCACTGGGATTACAGTCGTGAGTTACCATGCTTGGTTTCGGTGGATGACTTGGTGTATCTGGGGCTCTAGGGCCAGCATGGCATGCAGTACCAGGGATTGAACCTGGGTCCTTGTGCTTGTCAGGCAGGTGCTTAGACACCAGAGCTATCTCCCCAGCCTGGGAAAGCTTTTTTGAGAAAACACTGTTTTAACTAAACCCTGAAAAATAAGTAGTTTTTAACTAGTTTCGGGGAAAGACAAGAACTTAGGGAATATTGGGTGGGTCAGGGAACGGTGGCAAGGCTAGCGATGCTGGAGTAAGGCGAGGTGATGTTGGGTGGCAGCATAAGGATAAAGAAAGCCAGTCCAGGTGAGGGAGGAGCTGGAGCGATAGGGAAGGAGAAGTGTCAGGCAGCCCTGCCCGTGCAGGGAGGAAGTTTGCTGGGAGGGAGCTGTCTTGCTGGCTATGATGTTTGAGTTTCTGAAGAGCCCAGTGGAGAACTGAAAATCATGGGCAGCTGCTCTCTTGTGGGCAAGGATGAAGCCTCTGAAAGTGGACAGTGAGGAGCTTTAAAAAGAAGGCTCCTGGGCCGAGGAGATGGCTCAGTAGAATAAGCACTTGCCTAGTAAGTGCAAGGGCCCCTGTTCCTCCAAAAAATAAATAAAAATAAAATAAAAACAAGGCTCCTGTCATTGCCTGGTGCCCCTGGACTGGCTGCCACAAGTTCTTTGGGCCCCAGGGCAACTCAGGGAGCGCAGGCCTCATGCTGGGGTTTGAAAACATAGCCTGACTCTGCTGCCATGCTTGCTCCACTACGTAACCTCTCTGGGGCTTTTTCTGCCTCCTGGGCAGAGTGTGAACATGTGCCCTGGCTCAAGGCTTCTGCCTTTTTTTTCAGTACTAATGGTTGAGCCCAGGGGCCTTGCAACTGAGCTACATACTTAGTGCTTAAAGTACTTAAAAATCTCATCATTTATCTGGAGGCAGGGTCTGGCTAAGCTGCTAAATTGCTCAGAGCTGGGGCTTGGCACTGTGACCCTTCTGCCGCAGCCTCCCTGAGTGCGGGGATGGCAGGCAAGCCCCATCAGGCCTGTGACCATCTCAGTACTAGTGCAGGCAACTTCCTAGCACATCTGTGTGGGTCAAGCAGCCTCTGTGCCCTGGCCCAGCAGTTCCCTCCCTGGGGTCCTGCTTTCCCCCTGACCCTTCCTGCTCGCAGGCTGTTTCGCCATCCCCCAGTCTGGGGCAATCCCATCTGTTTTCCTAAAGGGTTCCCAAGCTTCATAAGGGCTGAACAGTCTGCAGAGGCACTCTGGGGCAGAATGGCTGGGAGCCCTAATAGGGTTACCTAATGATCTGCATCTCTTTTTTTATATTTAGTGAGATGTTCTAATTTTAAAATATATTTTACCTGTATCATATCCTTTTTTTTTTTGGTACCTGGAATGGAACTCATGACCTCGCACTTCACTGTGCTATAGTTTCTGCCCTACATCATATCTCTATATATCTATATCTATATCTATCTATCTATCTTATCTATCTATCTATCTATCTATCTATCTATCTATCTATCTATCTATCTATATATTTACTTATTTGGTACAGGATCTCACTATACATCTCAGACTCATAGTAATCCTCCTGTCTCAGCCTCCCCAGTTCTGGGATTACAGGCATACGCCACCACGCATGGTTTCAGTGGATGGCATCGGGCACCCAGGGTTCTAGGGCTACCATGGCATATGATACCAGGGATCAAACCTGAGTCCTTGCACTTGCCAGATATCTTAAACTATAGTCTTTGCTTCTGTTCAGAAATGTATTCTTTAATACTAGCATGGTGATGCCTGCCTGTAAGGCCAGCATTGTAAGAAGCTGAGGTAGGATCACAAATACAAGCCTAAGACTGGGCAATTTAACAACTTACCAAGACCCTGCCTCTAAAAAAAAAAAGGATAGGGGAAGTAGCTCAGTACAAAGGCATTGGATTCAGGCCCCAGCACAGCAGAAGAGGACAAGGAAAGCCCCAGAATCCTCTAGTTGCTGTAGAAGCAGGTACAAGGCTGGCAAGGGTGCAGGTGCTGAGTTGAAGACAGGAAGCTGAGTGACAGGCAGCTGACAGCTGAGTCTCAGTAGATGAAAATTCAAATGACAGGTGAACACCTGATCAGTAAATCAAGGATGCCAACACTTGCTGACCTTCCCTGTGGCCCCATGGTACCTTGAATCTCAGGTGTGTTGTTGGAGTGGCTGGTGGGACAGGTTGGACATGCCTCCTACATGGGAAGACGCTGACCAGGATGGACAGGCATGGGAGGGGAAGAGGATTAAGGGATTTGCCCCCTGCCCTCATCTGACCTGTCTGTACCACCTCCACATAATGCGCTCCTGCAGGGAACAGGCTGACCGCACCGTGACCCAGCGACCGCACCGTGACCCAGAGCAGCTGGCTGATCGTGTTGAGCCAGGGGCATGCGCTGGTCACCCTGACTGTTCAGAAGATGTCTGGCTGTGCTCAGGAGTCTAGATTTATGTCATACTTGGCTGTACTATTCAATCCAGTATAAATGAGGATTTTTTTTCTTCAAAGAAACAGACTTGATTTTTAACCTCTGGCCCTATGAATATTACTAATAGTAACTAAAGGTAGAGTCTATACTTGACATCAGCCCAAAGCCTATGAAGTGACCTGTGAATGGGTTTTTAGTTTTCTTTTTCTTTTTTGGAACCCGTGATTGAACTCAGGCCCTTGCTCTTTGCCAGGGAAGCACTTATTCCACTGAGCCATCTCCCTGGCCCTGTGAATGGGTTTTTAATTCTGGGACTTAAGCATTAGTTGGCACCGTTGATCAGTGCTCAGGAGCCACATATACCATATCCATCTTGATGCTGGCATCATTAGCTTTTTTGTATTAACTGTTAATGGCTGTGTGTGTAGTGGGATGTGGTTGTTTTACTTTGCATATATACCTGACCATTAATGAGGGTAAATGAATGATCATGTTTATTGCCTGCTTAGATAGCTTCTTTCATGAAGTATTTATTAAAATTTCTTCCCTTTTTCATTGTTTGTAGAAGTTGTTTATATACATAGGACGTGAGTCCTTTGTTTGAAGATGAGTTGCAGATATATCCTCCTACTCTGATTTACCAGAGTTCATAACTTTAATGTATTTTTCTTCATGGGCAGCCCTTTTCTGAAACTTATTTAAGAAAGTATTTGCTTGTTCCAAGGCCTTGTATCTAGTCTCTAATTTTATCTTCAAGCTTTGTTTTATCTTCTGTCAGTGAGGCCTGCAGTCTAGCTAGGACTGATTTTTGTGCACGGTGTGAGACCAAGTTTCCACTTGTCCAATGACTGCTGAGCCACAGCCCCAAGTTGCAAGGCTATTTTGTTTTTGTTTTGTTTTTTGGTGGTACCAAGGATCGAACACAAGACTTTATGATTGCCAGGCAAGCACTTATTCCACTGAACTAGCTCCCTGGCCCCATCTGTTTCTTTGATGGTGGCTTTTAAGCCAGTTGATCCAAAACCATTCACTGAAAAGACTTTTCTCTTTGCTACTGCTCTACTGGGCCACTTTTGTTATAAATCAAGGATCCAGGAGCTAGGGAGATAGCTCAGGAGAATAAGCACTTGCCTGGCAAGCACAAGGGCCTGAGTTCAATCCCCAGTTCCATAAGGAAGAAAGGATCTATATATGGGTTTCATGCTGGACTTTCTTCTCTGTTCTGTTGTTCTCTTTGTAAGGCCTGTGTTGCCACCGTAGTCTTAATTCCTATAACTTAAAAATAAGTCTTGGGCTTGGGAAATAGCTTGGCTGTCTAAGCACCAGGTCCCCCTTACTGTATGCCATGCCTGCTGGCCCAGAACCCTAGGTGTGCCATGCCCACCCAGAACTGGGTGTGGTGGCACAGGCCTGTAGTTCCAGTACTGTAGAGGCTGAGGCAGGAGGATCACTATGAGTCTGAACTGCGTAGCGATACCTTGTAACAAAAAAATAAAATAAGTCTTGATACCTGATAATAAAAATCTTCCACTTCGATTCTTCAAGACTTTTCCTGACTTTTCTTAGCTCTTTGTATTTCATTTCACTTTAGAATTAACCTGTCAATTTATACTAAAACTGTGATGGCATTTAAAAATGTGGGATTTTAAACCAATTTGAAGAGAATTTATGTTTTTATAATACTGAGATTTGTCGTCTTTGAACATGGTGTATTCCTCCATTTAATGTTGTGTAGTTTTCTGTATAGAGGTCTTAGGTATCCTGTTAGATTTAGTTGTTGATGATTGATGTTAATATAAGCAATATATTTAATTTTTTAAAATATCTGCAGGTTCTCACTACACAGATCGGACTTGTAGTGATCCTCCTGTTTTCAGCCTCCCAAGCACTGGGCTTACAGGCTTGTGCCACCACACCTAGTCTCAGCCGCCATCTCAGTGCACCCCCGGGTGTGGGGGCCAGCATGGCATGCCAGGGATCGAACCCTGGCCGCTGCATCTGCCTAAGCAGGTACTTTAATCTGCTGAGCCATTTGGCCAGCCCTTAGCAGTATATCAAAAAAATTTCAATCTCTTGATAAAATTCTTTTTTGAGACAGAGTCTCGCTGTGTAGTTCAGGCTGTCCCCAATTTGGGCAGTCTTCCTGTCTCAGCCTCGTGAATGCTGGGTCCCAGCTCTAATGAAACTCTTTAAAGATCTTATTTAACAGTTCATTATTCACATATACAAGCAGAATTTATTTTTCCTATTGTTTATATCCAATGATTTTGCTAAAACACTAAGTTTTATTCATAGATTCTTTGGGGTTTTCCTCCCCTGATGGTTATGTAGAAATAATGGCTGTTTTCTCTTCCCTCGCTGTTTTCCTCCCTTTATGCACAAGCTCCTCCTTGACAAGTATTCTTTGTGCTGAAGAGAAGCAGCAGAGAAAGCTGTGAGTCCTCTCTCGTTTCATGACAGAGAGAGGATTTGCAGCATCACCCCTCTAAGAGCTTGCTATTGACATTTCAGAGGTTGTCTTTTTCCTTCTGTTTTTGGTGGGGTGGGTGGGAGCGCCGAGCTATCTCCTCAGTCCTTTTTACTTTTGTTTACCGAGAGACCAGTTCTCACTAAGTTTACTAGGCTGATCTCAAACTAAGAACCCTGCTGCCTGGCCCTCTGCGAGGCTGGAGTTTCAGGGGCGTGCTGGCCAGCGTGCCTTTGCTGAGGTACTCTTCATTAAGCTCAGGAAACAGTCTCAGCCCCTCAGCTGCTAACAGTGTCAGGCCATGGTGGTGTGCACTTCTAACCCTAGCACTTGAGAGGCTGAGACAAGAGGATCACTGCAAGTTTGAGGCCAGCCTTGGATACAAGTTGAGTGTATGGTTGTTTTGTGCTTTTTTTTTTCTTTCTTTTTTTGTCTTTTTGAGACAGAGTCTCATGATACAGTTCAAGCTGGTCTTGAACTCACTTTGTAGACCAGGCTGGTCTCGAACTTATAATGATTCTCCTGCCTTAGCTTCCCAAGTACTGGGATTAAAAGCATGTACCATACCAAATGAGTTTAAAGCCAGCCTGAACTGCATAGGGAAACTCTTGTGTCAAAAGTATATATAGTAATCCCAGTGCTTGAGAGGCTGAAAACATGAGGATCACTATGAGTCTGGTCTACATAGTGAGACCTAGACCTTGTGCTAAATACATAAAAAAGAATGGATGGATGGATGGATGGATGGATGGATGGATGGATAGATAGATAGATAGATAGATAGATAGATAGATAGATAGATAGATGATAGACTGATTGCTAAGAGTTGCATATGTCTGTTTGTTTATACTGGGGATGTGTCCAGGGATGTTCTATCACTAAGCACTATTCACATTGCTTTATATTTTTTTATATTGAGAAAAAGTCTCACTATGTTGCCCTGATGGGACTTGGACTTGTGATTTTCCTGCCTCAGCCTCCCACAGTTCTGTGATCACATGTATGTGTCACCGTGCCTGCTCTGGTTGTTTCTTAAAATCATGAATGACTATTAATTTTATTAAATATTTTTGCCTCTATACAGATCTATATATAAGTATTCATCTTTATTCTGTTGATACTGATCAGTATTTCTATTAATTAATTTTGGAATGTTAAGCTAATCTGTCACTGCAGCAATAAGTTCATCTTGGCAGTGTTACATTATTTTATCCAAAATTATTTTTGTTAAAGATTTTTGCATCTGCCAGGCATGGTGGGGCACCTGTAATCCCAGCACTTGGGAGGCTGAGGTAGGAAGATCTTTGTGAGTTCAAGGCCAGTCTGAGCTACAACTGAACTCAAGGCCAGCCTGAACTGCATAGTGAGAACTTGTCTCAAAAAGAAAACAAAAAAAAAAAAAAGCTTTTTGTACCTATGTTCATGAGAAAGGCTTCTAATTTTATTGTCAAGTTTGGTCTCAAGATTTTGATGAGGTCATAAAGAATTAGGAAGTATTCCTTATTTTCTTCTTTGCAAGAGGTTGTGTAACTTGGTGTTTTTCTCTAAATATTGGGGTGGCAGCTCTTGCGTACTGTAGTACCAGTGTTTCAGATCCTGTTTTCACTCATTTCATCTTTTCCTTTCCAGGTGTGGGGCCCAGCGAGGTGACCACACAGGACAGTAGTGAGACCGCCAAGACCTGAGCCTGCTCCTGACACTCTGCACTGCCTCTACCACCAGCCAGCCCTGCCCACTGAGCCATTCCACACCCCTCGGGCAGGATGAGTGCCCTCGATGGCATCCCCTTCAAGATATCCAAGGGCTTCGTGGTCAGCACAGCGCCTCCTCCCACACTAGAGCTCAGTGTCCCAGCCTGCAGGGAACTCCTGCTGGGTTCCATGGTAAGGCTTAATTAAGTTAAGCTTAAGTAAAGATTTCAGTGAGAACCTATTGCATTTACACTGTAACATAGATGAATCAGGGTAGAACGCAACATTGATGTGATCATTTTTTTCTGTATTTAGTACAGGGTCTATAGGGTCTCACTGTGTAGATCAGACTCAGTGTTTCTCCTGTTTTCAGCCTCCCAAGTGCTGGGATTACAGGCATGCACCACCACACCCAGCCTCAATGGAAGTCTCAGCGTGCCCTGGGGAGTTCATGCCAGGGATTGAACCCCAGCCGATGTACCCTACCTAAGCAGTTGCTTTAGTCCACTGAGCTATCTGGCCGACCCTATCATGATCCATTTAATAAGTGGTGTCCTTATACCATGGCACAAAAAAACACAGCTCCCTCCCAAGTGACACGTGTGGTCACATGGTGGATGAGTGACACAGCCAGGATTCCAATAGGAGCCTCAGACCTCAGAGCCACACTCAGGGCCTCCTCCCTGCTGCCTTCCCACCAAGTCCTAACTTCTGAGTCTGTTTGTCCTCAGGGTCTCTTTCATCAACTTCCTTTTTCCTTTTATTAGTTGTTTTGGAAGATACATTAATGTGGCCTAAAACTTAGTATGTGTAAGATGGACTGACAAACTTTTTTTTGGAGCCAGGTTATAAAACCTCTGTGGCAATTACTGTGCTGTTGTGAGGAGAAAGAGCTGTGGATAGCATGGACGGCCATCATATGGCCACGGCCATGATTTGATGACACCTTATTTGCAAAAAGAGAGTAGTGGGTGGGCGCTTTGGCCTGCAGGCAGGTTGCTTACCCCTGAGAGATGAAAAGCCTCCCCAAACCTTTCCCTGCCCTATTCTCTGCCCCTGCCTCCCTTGGCCACCTCTGTTACATTTTGTTTTGCTTTGCTTTCATAGTATTTAGGATTGAGCTCAGGGCCCCCTCCTCAGTAGTAGATTGATTGATTGAGTGATTGATTGATGGATTGATTTTGGCATAACCAGGGTTGAACTCAGGCTCTTGCGCTTACCAGGGAAGTGCTTATTCCATTGAGCCATCTCCCTGGCCCCAAGTAGCTTTTTTTTTTTTTTAAATTGGGACAGGATTTTGTTAAATTGTCCATGCTG
The DNA here is from genome assembly GCA_004027165.1 of Ctenomys sociabilis. Classification (NCBI taxonomy): domain Eukaryota; kingdom Metazoa; phylum Chordata; class Mammalia; order Rodentia; family Ctenomyidae; genus Ctenomys; species Ctenomys sociabilis. The sequence goes on along the minus strand of PVKA01009262.1, from coordinate 7,566 downwards.
GGATTAAATTTGCTGTCCTGCCTTAGTGTCCTAGAGTGCTGAGATTATAGTGCATATCACTATGCTTGGCTTCTATTACTCATTTCTAACTTTTTCTTTCAGAGATTCTTGTTTGTATATGCAAACCCAACCATTTCTTCTTTTTTTAAAAAACAGAGACTATAGCTTATATATATATATTATTCTTGATTTTTTTACTTCATGTGCTATAAATTCTCTGAGAATGGAGAGCCCTTGTTGATCCTTGTCCCTTGTCTCAGTCCAGGAAGTTTAAGTTTATATTTGTAAATCCTGGATTTTTTTTTTTTTTTTTTTTTTTTGAAATGGTTTCTGGCTATGCAGTTCAGGCCAGCCTTGTACTTACTTTTATTGTCCCCAGGCTGGTCTTGATCTCACAGTGATCCTCCTATCTTAACCTCCTGAATGTTGGGATTACAGGCAAATGCCAGCAAGCTGGGCTCTGAGGCCGGCACAGCACTTGGGGCTGGGGATTGAACTCAGGTCCTTACACTTGTCAGGTAGGAGCTTACACCTCTGAGCTATCTCCCCAGCCCCCCCATGGATACATTACTGGAATTCCCTCAAATTAATTCTAATCTACCACACCCAGTACAAATCATGGTGAGCATAAAGACATTAAGCCATATCTATAGTTTTGGGGAATCCAAGGGGTCCTAAATCCAGCCATGATAACCGATATCTGAACCCACATCTGGATCAAGGTCTATATGTGGACTTTCTATTATATACCTTTAATCTGTGCGGCATAGTATCATGGTGTAAGTATTGAAGATGGGTAATGTCAGTTCTCATTTATGTTTTTGTCCCCAGAGTTTTATGGTTATCCATATCTGTTTGTTGTTTTATGTGAGATTTAGAATCATCTTGTGCAGCTTTAAACTTAGAAGTGTTGGGCCGGTGAGATAGCGCAGCGGTCTAAAGCGCCTGCTTAGGCTAGTACTGGGGCTGCCAGTTTGATCCCTGGTGCCAGCCCCACCCCCAGTGTGGGCTGAGCTGGCCACACACACACACACACACACACACACACACACACAAGAAGTGTTGGTATTCTATTGGGCCTTTGTCTCTTTATGCTTGTGAGTCCTAGTGGGGGGTCTCTCAGACTTGAGGATGCTGCTGTCATGGACTTGTCTTTTTCCCTCCTCTGTCCTTTACTACCCACCTGCTTTTTGCCCCAGTCTCTCTTCTTAGCCATTATTCTGTATACACTTATTATGTCCACTGTGTGCCTGGCCTTCACAGGGCCTGAAGATACTGTTCTCTAGGAACAGGTGAGCTGCGTTCTTCTCTGCGAGGGGGCATCATGTCAGCATGAGGCCACAGTGCCTGAGCTTTAAGTGTGCTGATGGCCATGTCTTGTTTATTTGAGATAGAGTCTCACTAGGTATCCCAGGCTGGCCTTGAACTCAGTGATCCTCCTGCTTCAGCCTCCGAAATGCTGGGATTACACATGCGTGCTGCTATGCCTGGCTTTGTCTGTCTTTTTGCCTCCAGTGCCAAACAGTTCTGCTAGTCTGACCTCTCCTGTAACTGACCATGGGAGAGCACTGAAATTTCTTGTTAAAATTATTCAGCTATTTATTTCTTGCAGTGCTGGGGACCAAAGGCTCTATATCATGCCTGTAGCCCTAAAAGTTTTGTAATTTTAATGGAGTCTTATGTTTTCTATTCTTATGTATATATGCATGTGTATGTTAATTTAAGGGTAGGAAACCAAAATTCTTTATTTTTGCTTCATTTATTTATTTTTATGTATTTAGTACAGGGTCACAGATCAGACTCATAGTGATCCTCCTGTTTTCAGCCTCTCAAGCACTGGGATTATAGGCACGTGCCACCATGCCCAGTCTCAATCCCGTCTCAGTGAGCCCCTGGGCAGGCCAGCACAGCATGCCAGGGATCAAACCCTGGGCACTACACTCTAAGTAGGCGCTTTAGTCCACTTGGCCGACCCTCCAAAGTTTCTTTAATGACAGTGCTTTCCAGTCTGGCCATGCTGATAAAATCTCCTTTTTTGCCCTTCACAGCTTATGGGGCAGGGGACCAGGCCCGCCCTGCTGTGCCCCAACTCCAGCGACAGTACTACTATTCCTGAAGGCTGTCTATCCTCCAGGACCAGCCTCCAGGACTGCTAGCAAATGGTGCTGGCCTAGAGTGAAGGCTACTTTGCCAAGAACACGTTTTATTGAGGAAGAACTTCTTAAAGGAGTTCTGTTCAGTGACAAACTGAACGACTCAGGGCTTCAGATACTGAGTTTTAGCACATGTCACTGTAACGTGTTCCTCATCTGTCTGGAATTAACAAGTCAGTGATAGCCCTCTGCTCCACGGATCGCTGAAGCCAAGGTGGCAGTAGGGGGCGCAGGACGCTCAGGGGTCAGTATCAGAAACTGCCCTGGGCTGGCGGCTCCCCACCCAACCCCTCACTGCGCCTCTCTCTCCACAGCACGACTTCAGCCTGGAAAAGAAGGCTCTCTTCTGTGCAGAGGCTGCCGTCCGAGGGCACGGCCCCCACCAGTGCGGTGACCTGGGCACAGCATCGGCCCCTCCGGCCTGGCTCTTGCTGCTCAGTCCCGACAGTGGCCTGGCACCCGCGCCCGCAGAGGCTGGACCCCAGGCGCAGCTCGGGGAGGAGCCGGAGGCCGACGACGGCCAGAAGGATACCTCCTCTGCCAGCGAGGACGAGAGGACCCCAGGCAGCTCGCGGCCTGGCTCCCTTTCCATCCCGGACCCCAGCCGGTGCCGCTCGCTGCTTGGGCGGCTGTCAGGGAGCAGTCTGGCCGCCCGGCCCCGCGCGCTGCTGCACCGCTTCCGCGACCACCGCGCTCGCAGCCTGTGCTCGGCGCCCACGCCCCCGGAGCCTGCGCCCTCCCCGCCCAGCCCCGCCCTGCCCCCGCGGCCCTCCACAGCCGGCGCCATGGCCCCGCTGCGCAGCCACAAGCCCACGGTCGCGGTAAGGACGCTGTCCGTGTGGCCGAGGTTGCCAGGTCCTGGACCGGGTGCTTTCTCCCTGCACCTTTCCTGCTTGCCTGACACAGTCATGCCTTCTGCAGTCCTTGGTCTAGAAGAATCCCAACCCCGAGGCCCCCCATTCTACCTGGTTCCTGTGTGCCTGCTTTGGTACCCAGGTGGTGAGCAGGCTAGTTAAGCAGAAATCTCTTTAATGGAAGAGGGCACCTAGCTGCGGACTTGACCCACAGGAGGAGCTCAGTGAATATGTGTTAAGGTAGAAGCCAGTGGTCCAGGGCTTCCAGGGAGTGGCTCAGCTGGAGGTTCACCTAGGGTGACTTCTGGACAGACGCATGAAGGGGAAGATAGACCTAAGAACAGAGCTGTCCAAGTGGACATAGGACAAGACCCAGCACCAGGCAGGTACCAGGTGTGAGACACTAGACTGCCCAGGATGGAGGCTTGGGCATGGGGGGCTACATAGCCAAGCCAAAGAGGCAGCAGCCTCAGGGCCCTCACCCTGTCCCTCCCAAGGCCCTGCCCCAACATTGTGTTTATAGTCGTGTGTCCCTTGTTAAGAGGTCCCCTCTGGATGGTTCAAGAAGCAGACTCTACAAAACCTGGCTCCAGAGCAGATGGAGTAGGACAGGATGGGTAGCAGAAGGTGACTTCTGGGCAGTTTTCGGCTCCAAAGTTGGGCTAGGAAGTGCTGCAGAATAAGGCTGAGGTGGAATTGACCAAAGATATACTTGAGGTCTGGCTTTTGCCCTCACTGGTGTGTGACCTTAGGCAGGTCATGGATGTGAGTGTTAGCCACCTGGAGTGGAGTGGGGCAACTCAGGCCCACATCCCCCACAGCCTTGGCTTTCCCTGGGGGAGGGGACAAGGCTGTGTCTAGGGCTTCGGTAGCCAGTTCCAGGTAGCACCAGCGCAGGTGGAACGCCACATCTCATTAAGATGCAGGGTAAGAGCCCTCTGAGTTAGGGCCAGGTCCCAAGTGTGTGCTGTGTCTCAGGTGGTTCACCTCTCTGAACCTTGATCTCAGTGTTAAGCGAGGTAACAGGATTGTTCTATTATATTTCTTGGAGTCTCCTCCCCTTCTTTCTTTTTGTATGGGGGAGATGGGACTGGGTCTCACTGTATTGCCCATGTTGGTCTCAACCTTTTGGGGCTCCCAGTGAGTCTCCTGCCTCAGCCTCCTGAGTAGCTGGGAATGAAGGTGTTGCTACCATGCCCAGCTTCCTATCCCATTCATTGGCCCAATGTTCTAAGCAGTAAATGAAATGCAGCCTTGCCAACAGCGCTGTGTCCACTGCTTTACCAACTACTGTTTGCTCACATTGCCTCAATGGAGCCTCCTAACTCTGTAGGGTACATGTGAGATGCCCATTTTGCATACTAGTAAAGTGAACAACCCACAAATGTGTGTGTGTGTGTGTGTGTGTATGTGTGTGGTCCACAGGACTCAGCCCTCAGCAGCACCAGAGCCCCACTCTATATAAAAGGTGGTACTTAGATGTCCAGCCTGGCCAGCATGTCCTGTGGTAACTGACATACCAGCTTGTCTGTTTCAGTCCCTCAGCCCTTATACCTGCCTGCCACCACTCAGGGAGACACCTAGGCCTCTCAAGCCCTGCAGATCACAACTTGATTCTTCAGCTGACCTGCTGTCTGCTCTGAGCCAGGAGGAGCAGGAGCTCATCGGGCCTGTGGTGGCCCTGGGATACCCCTTGGCCAGGGCCATCATGGCTTTGCAGAGGACAGGGAGACAGAGCCTGAGCCAGGTGAGCAGGGCTGTGTTCCCCCATGGTAAGTGACTGTGGCCTGGGGCCTTTTGCCTTTTGGTTAAACCCTTCTTTCAGCCGGGTGTTAATTACTGGGGTTTGTGAGCAAGTTTCCAGACCCTTCAGATACTCCCCTACAGGCATTTGTCAGCCATTCCCATGCCCACTGACAGAGGCTCTATATGCTACCCCTGTCCAGTTCCTGCCCCAAGTACAGGGAGCTGAGCTTTGAATGGTCAGAGATCTTTTCCAAGAGGCCCAAGAGAACTTACTCTAGTGTGTTGTCTATTTGCAGGACTGAAGATTGAAACTAGGGCTTTTGCACTGAGCCACATCCCCATCTTTCATCCTTTTTTACTTTAAGACAGGATCCCACTCAGTTATGAAGTCGCCTAGGCTGGGACTCCAACTTGCAGTCTTCCTGCCTCAGCCTTGTAGGGTGCTGGGATACAGGCATGTGCCATCATGTCCAGCTGGGAGATTTTTTAAAAATCTGTTGTCCACTATAGTAGCCACTATCCATATGTGGTTGCCTGCCATCTGTGACTAAGAAACTAAATTTTAAATTTTATTTAGTAATAATTACTTTAAATTTATTTATTTTTATTTTTTTCTTTTTATTATATTTATTTATTTGGTACAGGGTCTCACTATGCAGTTCAGCTTGTAGTGCTCCTCCTGTGTTAGAGTCCCCAGCACTGGAATTATGGGTGTGTGCTACTACAGCCAGTTTCATGGTACACCCAAGGTTCTGGGGCCAGTATGACATGCAGTACCAGGGATCGAACTTAGGTCTTTGTGCAGATCGCTGAGCTATCTCTCCAGCCCCAATTAATTTAAATTCAAATAGCAACATATGGCCAGTGGCAATCCCCCAGTGAACAGTTCACCTGTGCCACCTCTCCCTTCCCACTTACCCACCCATCCCTTAGTCCTGACTATTTATTGGGGTAGGCAGGAGCTGGGGGAAACCAAAGCACATGTAGGCCTGTATGGCAGGTGGGCTTCCCTGGAAGCAGGCACAGATGGGGTTTGGCAGGCAAGATGTTTTTAAAGAGGCCCTTGGGACCGATCCTGTGGAAGTGAGGGGACAGAAGCCAAAGAAGCCCTCTGGTCTGAGGGCCCTCTAGCCCCTGTGAGTGTCCTGAGCGGGCTGACATCATGGCTGGGCCATGTTTGTGACTCTTTGGGTTAATGGTTTAGGGCTGGACATGGTTAGGTGGTTCTGCTGGTCTCACTGCGACTACAGATGGGTAACTAAATTGGGATGTAAGACTGCCTGACTGCTGGCCCAAAGTTGCTGACGCTTGTCACCTATGCCACATGGCTGCAGCAAGTGCCCATTGGTTGGCAAGAGAGCAAGTATGAAAGCTGCAAGGCCTCCCACAGCCTCAGCTGCAGTGGGACTTGGCTGCGTTCATCTTACTCAGCTTCTCCAAGCTTGTCTTAGACAGCCCAGCCCAGACTTACAAGGTAGAAAAATAGACCGTGCCTCTGGATGGGAGGGACTAGGCAGAATGTATGGCCATTCTTGGTGTGCCATGAGCAGGCTCCAGGTTGCAGCAGCAGCGTCCTGGAGGGCCAAGTTTTGAGCTGGATGTCAAAGCCAAATTAAACTAACTTGGATTTGAAGAAAAGGATGATATTCCAGGCATGAGGGAAAAGTGAAAGAAGAGGCCTTGATCCTACCAGTCTTATGGGAGAGAGTGTGTGAGACAGACTGCTGGGAAGTAAGACAGAAGGGGGTTCAGGGACAGCCTGAAGGGGCCTGATCGCCACCCAGAAGATACAAGCAAAGCCTGGTAGTTGAGAGGAGGGCCGGAAGTTGTAAATGCCATTGTCCACACCCTATGCCCCAGGATACCCCTTTCACAGTGTTTTCTAAGCGTCTGGTTGGACAGCCGGTCCAAGGGCAGTTGACATTTATTCGTTTCTCCTGTCTCTGTCCCCACCGTCAGGGGGCTTGGGCATCTTCTCCATAGTCACTGATGGCAAAATACAGGCTTTGTAGCCTGCTTTGCAGGGAGGGATGGCAGGAGGGTTACTTGTGCTGGAGCCAGAAGCGGGGTGTGCTGCTGCCAGGCTGGGCGGAGATGTGTTCCTGCCCCCAATCGACTCCTGCCTCTGCTCTGCTCCAGGCTTGTCAGCCTGTGTCCTTTCCAGGAAGGAAAACTTCAGCATGGTCACCCCAGTGGCTCAATGGAACACCCTCTTTGCCTCAGTCTGAGAGCACTCATTAGGTCGTCTCCACTCTGCAAGGCTGCTGTGTTATTACTGCCCCAAGCCTTTTGCAGAGGAAACTGAGGCTAGGGAGGTCTGGCCCAGTCTGGGGCAGCACCAGGGCTGTGGTTGGGTGGTGTATGTGACCTGGAATCTTCCTTGCACAGCGCTTTTCTCCCATTTCCTGTGTGAGAACCTAGGACAACAATCCAGGATGATCTGAGATTTAGGGTCAAATCCAACTCAACCCCTACTGTTAGCTGCTGCTAAAAAGCCCAGATCACAGCCAAGAAGCAGGTTGGAAGGCTGCAGAACCCAGACCCACCAGGGAGCTCTGACCAGCCTCCTAGTCCCTTTGGGCCGGGTGACAGGGCTGCAGTCACTGCCCATCACAGTGGGGACTTAATATAAATTCCAGCCAGGGCAAGGCACTGGTCCCCAGGGGCTGGCAGCAAGGATCTCTGGGAACACTGTGTTCCCAGACAGAGACTGGCCTCTGTGTGGCATCGCTAGGTGGCCTTCCTCCCCAGTGGACAGTCATGGGGTGGCCTAAGGGGCCTTTGGGTAGCTTCACCTACCTTCCCTGTCCTGT
>PVKA01009261.1:34015-69384 GCA_004027165.1 Ctenomys sociabilis | reverse complement strand
TCTGGCCGCCGTCCTGGAGCAGGCAGGGGCAGCGCTGGTGCCAAGCGCCACCCAGGAAGCCCTAGTCACGCTCGCTCTCATTGCTGGCACCCTCAGGCCGCCGCAGCTTTTCCACCTGCTCATTGATCTGCCCGTCCCCACCCCGGCGGTCCTCCCGCTGCACCCCCAGCACGTCCTCCTCATCCGCATGGCCCACATCGTCCTCCTCATCCTCATCCTCCCGCTGCTCCTCCTCGCCCTGGACCTCCATGCGCACCTGGCCCTTCACATCCACGGCGCCCTCGGCCTCCTCCTGCGGGCCCAGCAGGTGGTAGGTGGCTGTGGAGCCCTCGGGGCTGTGGCTCTCCTTCCCTGGTGATGGTGATGTGGACTCGTTGCTCACAGGGGAGATGTCACTGCTGCTGTGATGGTTGGCAGCCGCGGGGCTGGAGGGTGATGGCGACTTGACAGGGATCTGCCAGGAGGGGATCTTGGGGGCCGAAGGCGACGGTGGGAACTGCCTCCTGGTGGGAGGGCGGAAGCAGCCAGAGGTTGGCGACCTGGGCTCCTCAGCCAGCAGCCAAATCGCTGGAGGAAAGGCCCTGCCTGTCCTGACCATAGCACTGTCCTCACTCCCACCCAGGGATAGTGCTCACTTTCCAAGGCCTGGAAAAAGTAGCAGCAGAGAGCCTGGCACTTGACCTGGCCCATGCCCGAGGAGCGAGGGACGTCAGAACCCAAAGGACACCACAGTGTGTTTCCCGGACCCTGTCAGACAGCTCAGGAGTGAACGGCCAGCTCTGCCTGCCTCGGTGCTCCCCAGGAGGACCTCGAGGGTCAGCCAGCCTTGCCATGGCTCTAAGAGAAGCTTCAAGTGACACACAGGCCACCTCTGCCTGAGACAAGGGGATAAAGCCCTAACTGTCCCTGGGCTGCCACTGTCTCCAGCACTGCACTCGGACGCAGCCTTCTTCCCCAACCCAGTCCACTCAGGGGGATGCACACTGTACCCATGTTGCCCCTATGGCACACAGCGACCCCATCTACAGCCTGCTTTCCCAGATCTTCTGCCACACAAGAACCATCACTAGATTCTGGACAGTGCAGGGATAGAGGTCCCCTAGCAACAAGCCTGGGGCATCCCTAACCTCTACCAAAGCATTAAAGACTTGTTCTTTTCCTCAGGGTACCTAGAAGGTGGGCCAAGGTCATAAGCCCCCTCCCATGTCCTCTGTACTACTGTCTGTCTTCCACAAGCTAGTGAAGCCCGCAAGTAGCCACCATGCCCAACAGGTCATCCTGTGGGGGACAGTGGACTTGAGGTTTCAGATCCAGGATAGACCTGAACAAGTAGGCCATGGTGGCAGCCAACAGCAGTGCCTGTACTTCTACAACATGCTGACTCTGCAGAGGAAGCTAGCAGAGGCTGAGGGCTACTTGCCCCTGGAGCTCTCATTAGTGATCCTGGGTGGGTACCTGCTGTAGGTATAGCTGTCACTGAGGCCGCTTGGGTGCAAGAAGGTCAGGCTGAGCTACCACTGTCCTTACTTGGCCCACACTGCCTACCTCAATCTTTCTGCCTGGATCTGGCATCCTGGGGACCTGTGTGCTCCCAAACCCTTGTGACGCCACAGACCGTCATCCTGTGGTGGGAAAGTGTATCGAGGAGAGAAAAAGTACAGGTCCTGGGGTCCCCAAACTCTGTGCCTGAGTGCCCTGTTCAGTTAGGTGCCCAGGAGGGACCCAGGAGACAGTGTCCCGCCCGCGCAATGGACCATCCAGAGCCAAGGCCTCCCCTCCTACCGATTCAAAAGCAGCCCTTTCAGAGAGTTGATTTCCGCCTTGAGTTCACTAACATTCTGGGACTCCAGGATCCAGTTGGTAGATGTGGTGGCCTGAAGGTTGAAGCAAAGGGGTATGGGTCAGAATGGCACCTCCCCTGTAGTGTGGGCAGCTATGGCTCAAGAGGACCCCTGATGGGGAGCCCCACAGGAAAGCTCTGCCCCTGCCCACTTAGGGCCTGCTTGGGGGAACCCTTAAAACAAGCTCACATGACCAGACACCCGGTTTTGTGAAGAAATCACTACACGTTTTTAGAGGACACTACTATCTGCAGTAGGACCTGGTATGACTAGTGAAGGACAGGTGCCACCACTGTGCCAGCCACACCATAAATGAGATCCTGCCCCCTTCCAAGAGAAATCACCAGCACATTCAGCATGCTGGAGCTGAGGGGCTGTCCCCAGATAGGAAGGCTATCTTGGGATTTCAAGAGGCTGAGCCGTACCCCGATGTGCTGTTCTGCACTGCCTGAGACCTCTGGCTCCCTCGGGCTGTGTGTAAAGCCCCCTGTGAGCCGGGCCCTGGGTCCCAGCCACACTGTGGGGTGTGCAGTGGCATGAGTGGCCAGGAGAACTCAGGGAAGAGGGCCTGAGGACACCATCCTGCCATGCATGCTCTGTCTCCTGGACACCTCTCACCTAAAGCAGAGCCTACTGGGACCGGTGGGAAGGAGCAGTAACAGTGCCCCTGAGGCCAGGGTGGAATATGGAGGCCACCCTGGAACCCAGCGTGTGGCCTCAGCATGAAGGTCACATCCCTGGGCTGGTGTCCACCTCTGTTGTCTCCAAATGCCTAGGGAGTCCAGTGAGATGCTCCCCCTGATGTGCTGGCCCGGGCTGTTGTAGGGACATCCCAGCATCTGACACATGGTGGGGCCACTGTTGCCGGCCCTAGCACACAGCTGGCCAGGACACCCTTGCAGGTGGAAGCCCTCAGAGGGGCTGCAGCACCTCAGGAGGAGTGGGAAAACACTGCCAACCTTGGCTGTCCCCAAGGGGTCCCCACCGCCAGACCGCCAGACAGTAAGGGCCCAGGAGCCACTGTTCTGGCTTCTCCAAGACCTTGAAAGCTGCAGCAGCCCATTAACAAGGGAGCAATTTCCACTCACTGGCCTACAAAGGACTCAGATTTCCAAACGCATATGGTGCCAGATGCCTGGATTTAGAAATAAAATCTGACATCTGGGGCTTTTTAGCCAGTCTCTTTAAAAAACAGTTGTAGAAAACTCACAGCCTTCAGTTTTATGTAGGTTTTTTAATTACTTAAAGCTCTTCTTTTTAATTTTTTACAGAGCTCCAGTAGGAGTTGGGAAGCCAGATATAAAAACTTACATTACAGCTGAAAAAACACAGCTCTGAGCCTTGGGTTTATGGGTAACTGAAGCCCTCACACATGTGGGGTGTATGCCAGGCCAGGACCTGGCTTCGGCACCAGGAACAGGCAAGGGGGCAGCGAGCCCGACTGCCTTCCGCACAGGGCAACATGTGGTCTTAATCTGAACGTGCAGGGCCTGGAAACAGTTTTCCAATTTCCGGAATGGCTGCTGGCCACCGGCAGACCGCTGATCGAGAAGATAATGGACAGAGGCTGCGTCACACCCACCACCCGCCTGCAGGGAGCCCACAGCCCCAGTGGCCAGGGGAGGAAGCAGGCAGCACCTGCATGGAGTGGGTGGGGGAAGGGGCACATCGGAATCCTCTCACGAGGGCTCCTAGAGCCCCTGGGAGTGCAAGGTGCCCCTGTTCCTGGTTGGGCAACCTAGCTGTGCAATGGGGGTGGCTCCTCCTGACAGCAGCTTGGGCGAAACCCTCAGACAAGTGTCATGGAGCCACCAGGCCACCACCTCAGGGATAATGCTGTCACCAACCTACACCCGGGCTGTTGTCCTAGGAAATAGCCACAGCCAGGCCCAGTGAGGCAGGTAGCTCACCAGCTCCCTTTTACAGGTAAGGAAGACTCTGGGAAAGTAAGCAACTTTCCCATGGTCACACAGCAGGTGGGACAGTATATGTTTTTAGCCCAGACAGTGCGATCCTACAGTCCAACCCTGCCAGGACTGGTTACACTTCAGCCAGAGGCAAGGAAACTGCCTCAGCTGACCCTGGTTGGCTCCAATCCCTCTTGGAGCACCTGAACCTGAGAGGCCTGTGTGTAACACCTCCAGGACGGGTGCTGGCAAACTGACCTCGCTCGCGCTCCCCTGCGTTCCCTGTAATCCATCCTGCAGGCCTGGGCCCTGCACCCTAACTGGCAGGCAGAGATGTCCCACATCTACAGCAATGGCTGCCATCAGGGTCCACCAGCAGAAGGTGGCAGGAAAGACAGCCTTCAAGGGGACAGGCCACACCCAGCATGCAGTGATGCCTGAGCTAATGCACTGGGTTGGGGACCTGGCACGCAGGGACAGGTACCTTGGCAGTGGCCAGCTCATGGGCCAGCTCCTGGACTTTCTGCTGCTGCTGCCTCAGCATCTCCTGGACGGAGGCCAGTGTCGTCTGCACCTGGGTCACTGGGGATTAGAGCGTGGTATGCAGTCAGTGCCCACAGTCATCTCCTCAAGCCCCACCCCCGCCCATGTGCATGTGCTACACAGCTGCTGAGCAGGCCCTGTTCACACCCCAGGTAACGTGCATGGGCCCTGGAGACCCCTGCACCACAGCCAGCCATGTGTCTGCACTTCGTCTCTCACTGTGTGCTTGTCAGTGGTCAGCAGCGCACCCTGCCTCCTCTCTAATTGCGCCAGCAGTGAGGTGTGGCCTTCCCAGTGCCTGTCATACCTGTCACTCATCCTAGAGCCTTGCTGTGTCCTCGGGAGCATGGGGGATGCCTTCCATCCCCAGGGCCACATGTAGGAGCAGTGAGACTATGCAGACCTTGGCCCCTGCCCCAGCACAGGACCCCTAAGGCCTTGTACCATGAAGCCGGGATCCTAGGGGTTGGTACCAGCAGGACAGGTGTACTCCACAAAGGTGCTCCCAGGGGACATGAACTCTTGCCTGGGACAAGTGGCTCTTGTGCCTGCCTCCAGGTTTTAGATTCAGAGCCTCACCTAGTAAACAAGTTTAGAAAGGAGAGAAAACACCTCTGGCGCAAGAGGTCCCAGCTAATCTGGGCCATCACTGGGGCAGTGGGTAATGAAGGCCAGCCCTGTGGAGTCGATAACAGAGGAGGTGGCCAGGGTCCCTGGAGCCACAGTAATTACAGACTCTCTTGACCCTTCGCTGAATTCTTAGAGGGAAGGGGGAAAATCACTGAAAACCCCCCTGAAAACCTCATAGAAGCAGAAATTAAAAATGAACTTTACAGCCCTTAGAAAGGCTGTCATTTTATTCCCCTTATTAATATTCTGAGGTTGGGAGCCTTTCCGTAAAAACATAATTAATTGAGGCCGCGCCGACAGTAAACAAGCAATTTCAAATTAAACCGAAATGACGGCGGCTTCATTTGCAAATGTGAACAGATTCTCAGAGCAGATAAATGAAGTCACCACATAAAGTGGAGACGGAGGGAGAGGGGCGGGGGCCACGAGGGGCTGCGGGAGAGGCTTTGAGGGGTGACTTGATGGAGTCATTAATCTTTACCTGTCTGGGCCACACTGCCACTCAGCTCAGAGAGACTCGCCGCCATCCTCTCCAGCTGCTTCCTGTCCTCGCGGCCACCCAGGATGAGGGGCAGCAGGTACTTCTGCAAGGAGTGGGGTTGAGGAGCACTGCATATGCTGGCCGCCCGCACCCGTCTCCCTCATCCTGCCGCCGTTTCCCCTTGCTCCTCCGGGTGTGGGACCCACACATACTCCGGAAGTCAGCAAGAAGCTCGAGAAGTTACAAGACTGTGAGGATGACATGGAAAAATTCTTCCCAGATAAAGACAGGAGGGAACAGGGACCAGGAAAACCGTTTGCCTATCTGTGCAGTGCTAGATGGAACCCAGGGTGCTCAAGAGCCTAGGCTCACTCCCCACCTGAGCTCCCCCCATCTGGAGGAAAAGCAGTCCGCTGGCTGAAGGGAGGACTCCTTAGTTCCTTCACTTGTCTTAGCGACGCAGTGACGCTCCTGACGAGAAGGCTGAACTCTACCCTAAAAGCTGTGAGGCAGGGGGAGCAGGGCACAAGAAGCTGGCACCTCTGGTGAGCCCGACATCTTTCAACGCTGGTTGAGAGCGACTAACCGTCACACTCATTCAGAAACAAATGTTTAAGAGTAAATAAACGAACTCCCGGAAAAGCTAAAGGAAAACCAACAACAGACACTGGGACCTTAGCCCTTCCACCAGGTGACAACGCAGGGCTTGCCATTAGCTGCTGAAGAGGTCACCTTAGTTTCTCCTAAACTATAGGAAGGTGGAATCTGTAGTAGCCAAAGGACTGGAAGGCAGGACAGAAGGAACTGCCTGGCAGAACAGGAGAGCACAGGACCAGACCAGGGGAACACAAGCCAAGGTGGCAGCTGCAGGGCCACAGGCAGGGCAGCACTGGAGGCCACCAGTCTGGGGTCCCGTGGAGAGCCACTGTGGAATGGGCAGTGCTGAGAGAGGGTGGTGCAGCCTGCTGGTGTTGGGAGGCAGAACTTTGGGCCCCAGCTATAAGAAAAAAAGATGTAAACTTCTCCATTAAGGGTTGGGTATAGGGGAAGGAAGAGGGCTCTCACAGGGGTTTGTGGGAGAAGTCATTTCAAGAGCACCTCCTAAGTGAAGCTGGTCATTTAGCATAAGGAGAGGCACTTTCTATTTTGCAAAGTGCTTTTTAGCCACTGTGTGAGTTATTACCCACTACTGAGGCAAAACTCATCAAATGCAGCCTGATGTTGCAGGTGGAAATTTTCCTAGGGATGGAAGTCAAGAATCCCGACACAGACCATCTCTGGGTCAGAAGCAGCAAGGGCAGGTGCACATTCACAACCTAGCCTGAATCTGCCCGATCTGTAAAACGAGATGGCAGCTTCTGACCACCCTCTTTTTTTTTTTTATTTTTTTAATTTTTTTTATTTTTTATTTTAAAAGAAGCTATTAACAGGAGTTCTAGAAATTCTTGGGCTACTTTTGTGACTGACCATTTAGGTGTCTCTCTTCTTTAGAAGCAGAGGTAGGAGACTTCCTCCATGGAAATGGGATGGCAGCCATGTGTCACCCAAACCCACGTGTCAGGCTCCAAGGGACACTCATCTAAGAATGCCACGTCGTGTCTTCCTGTCTGTTCCCATGATCTGAAAGTGGCATTGGCTCAGAGGGGCAGGGCCTGGGACATTTTGCTTTAGGATTTTTCCACAGAAACTTCCAACTCCAGCAACAGATGTTACACCGTTAGGTTTTCTCCTTCCCCTCTTGTATAGAGAATTGAACCCAAGATCAGTATGCTGCAACTCCAGTACTCTCTTTCTCTTTAAAATTTTGAGACTGGTCTCTAAATTACCCAGGCTGGACTCAAACGTGGAATCCTCCTATCTCAGCCTCCCGGGATTACATGCACACTGCCACACCTGGCTTGTCATTAGCTCTCCTAGTAAGTCAAACACTAAAAATCTGATAGTGCAAGGTTTAAACACATTTTGTGTGCTAAAAGTTACAATGGCAAGGTTGGTAATTCATTTAGGGCCTTTAAAAAAAGCCACCAAAGCCAGGCACAGTATGGTACACCTGGAAATCCAGTGATTGGGAAGGCTAAGGCAGGAAAATCTTGAATTTATGTCCACCCTCAGCAACATAGACTGCCTCAAAATAAAACTTAAGAATTATGCCAAAAAAGAAAAAGGAAAAGAAAGAAAAGGCTGGGAATATAGTGCAAGGAAAGGGCACTTGCCTAGCAAAGGTTCAATCTCAGGATTGGGGGAAAGTCATCAAACATGCTGGAGGAGCCAGAGGCCTCAGAAGAGAACAGCGCTTCTGTCTATGGTGAGCAGACATGAATCCAGGACCCAGCACAGTAATGCTCCTTCTAGAGAGGGCTTGGGTCTTCCAAGAGAAGCTGGGCCTTTCACCAGTCTCTGGAATGGATTGCTCACTGGGGCCAGGGGTCCATAGTCCAGGAACAGAGCAGAGCTTGGCCTCAGAAGCCTGACAAGGAAGCCAGGAGGACCTGACACAAAACAGGCACCAAGGCAACGGAAGGAAGACAGGAGACCCCAGGACAACACAAGGTGCTCCAAGCTGCTAGAGGACCAAGAGCAGTGGTGTGGTGGGTGTATCCCCTTGATGCTCGGGTGAGGTCAGGAGATACACTGTGGCTGTGTCCCAGGAAACCACAGAACATCTACATCTCTGCTCAGCACAGCAGCTCAGCCTCACCTGCCTCAATGTGCTCAGAATGCCTGTGTTAGCCTGCACCTGGGCTGAATTGTTAACACAATTCCTGTCCTTCTTGTTGTTCTGTTTAGACAGTGTCTCCACATAGCCTTGAGTGATCCTGAATTCACCATCCTCCAGCCTCAGCCTCCCAAATACTAGGATTTCAGCCCTGCTGAAAGCCTCTTACAAAGCTCTCTCGCATCATGTACAGAATACTGGGCTGCAGAGAACAAGGCTGCATGGGTACAAGTCTGTGCCACTGTAAAAGCCAACTATAAGTCCTATCCCCATCTGACAGATGAGAACTGAGCCTGTGGTCACACAGCCTCACAGAGGCAGAGCGAAGGCTGCAAAGCCAGCTGGCTCCAGTGTGTATGCTCCTAACCACTGGGCCACTGCACACCTTACGAGTTACACCCCATCACTGCATGTCAGGCACCATTCGGAAGAGCTGACCCCCACTGCCCAAGAGTGGGCTCAAGAGTGGGACCACTGTGCCTACCACTCCCCCACCAACTGTGCCCTCCAGCCTGTGGGCACATCAGCAACTCATCTTCACCACCAGGTAAGCCCTGGACTGGGAGAAGGGACGGAAAGCCAGAAGGTGGCAGGACACAGCCCTGCACCCCCAGGGGCACGACTTACTTTGTAGAGCTGGTGAAAGCCGAACGCAATTCCAGCCAAGATGATGGCCAAGGCACCATAATCTCGCCACCGGGAACCTGGGGGGTCTTGGGAAGAAAATGCAGAGTTAGGAGGTGGCTCAGCAACCTTCTCAATGTGAAACACTGGCTCAGCTATGTCCCTTCCTGTCTCCAGCTCCCCAACCAATTGCCAGGTACCCAAGGCTGACTGTGCATGGCTGGGTGGAGATGTCTAGCAGAGCTGAGTCCTCTCAGTCCGAGAGTCAGATGGCAGTGGCTACAGGAGACCTGCAGAGTCTACATTCAAGGAGCGCACTCCGCATACACACCCACATGCCTGCTGCAGAGGGCAGGCCAGGGCCATACGCACCATGGCAGGGTCTGTGTGAACCCCACACAGAGATACGAGTCTGCCAAGGCAATTTTGGAGAGTGAAAAGCCTATCGAACAAAAACACAACCAGGCATGCTGGCACAGCCCTGTAAGCCTAGCTCTCTGGGAGACTGAGGCAGGAAGATTAAAAGGTTAAGACCATTCCAGGAAACTTAGACACTGAAGTTTAAAATAAAAAACATAAAAGGCTGGGGATGTAGCTCAGTGCAAAGGCCCTGGGTTCAATCCCTAGTAGGGGAAACAAAACCAAGACTGGGACACACAAGTAGGGGAGACGAGCCAGGGGTTGGGGGTCCCTGGAGGAGGCGGGGAGGCAAAAGTGCAAAGGAAAGCAGGCAGTCCCTGGGTGTGATGTGAGTACCCCAGGCGAGGTACCTGGGCACCCAGAGAACAGTCAGGGCCTGGGGGCAGTCACCCAAGGGAAGTTGAGGGAACACAGGCAGACTCTAGGTTAAGACAGTAACATCAGTGCCTCCAAGGGCCAGTTCTAAGCAGGAGGAAGCAGTGGCAGGGGAATGGGAGAACTCCTTCAAGGACCCAGAAAGGCTGAGAGGGACTGGGCTTGGATAGGCCACAGAACAGAGGCAGGAAGGTCTCAGGAAAGTCACCTAGGGCTGCAGTCACAGATCAGGCATAGCCTCTGGACTGGCACCTTCAGAACAGTCACTTGGCTCACTTGGGTGAACAACTGCGCTGTGCTGAGGTTGCCCTTCTTTAACTTAAAACTCAGTTTCCCCAAGAACAAGAATGGGTATTGTATTAATTTTTACTTCTAAAAATGCTGTAGTGCTTACTTTCAGGGATGTCTTATTTTTTCATGCACAACCAACATTTATACATGTGCAAAAATTTACATTTATTCAAATACAGTAAGTCTCTGACTTATGAATAACTGAGATGTGAACTTGTGCAGATACAGACAGACTTGTAGGCACAAGCAGTTGGCAAGTCTCAGAAGGAGACTCTTAAGTGATACTTAAGCTCCAACGGCCCTAGCTGCGGGCCGAGCCCCCCCTTTGCCTGCTGCCGTCTCCTCCTGTCCACGACCCCTCCCATTAGCACCTCTCCCTATGGCCCTGCCTGCCAGCTGCTGTATGTGCTGTACCACCATTTTAAGGGAGCCGAAAAAGTAAAAATCGTTTATTTACAGTGCTCGTGTGCTGTCTTTTTATGCTTTATATTGTATATTTGTGTCAAAGATGTATAAGACTCACTTTGTCAGACTTACCAACAAGTCTGACTTTGGGGTGCTCTCCTAGGGTGTAACTCCTTCACGAGTGGTGGACTTACTATACAGTCACGTCCTCTTCTAGGACGTGAAGCACTGCACAACTCTCAAAATTTTATGTTCTGCTTTGGTTTTTGGTCTCAATATGTGGCCCAGGCTGGCCTTTGGCTCGGCAATCCCCCTGCCTCAGCCCTCGGAGTGTCGAGGTAGGCGTGTGTCACTACGCCTAGCCTGGCCTCAGTTTCCTGCAGAACCAATGGTTCCAATCTCTCCCGTCCAGCAACAGAGCTCTCCTTATGAGTGCTTCTTGTCCATGTGGTCTGCTCCTCGTGCACTGGCAACACAGTTGTCAGTGATTTTATCCCACGAATTCTTCACCTAAGCCACAACCTCTTGCAGGTGAGACTTCACAAGATTTCCACTAAACTGAGTGTTAACTGAAGACTTTCGAGACAGAAGTAGCAACAAAAATGATGACAGTTAAGAATGATGGTCCATGCAAAAGTGATGAAAAATTGTAGGCACCAAAATTCAGAAAATGTTTATTTCATATGAGTGCATCACGCACGTCCGTTACATGATGTAAGCACAGCCACATGCGCATGTTACCAGTGTGCACGTTATTCTTGCGTCACGCCGGCTCCCAGCGGTCATTCAGTGACATGGCTCAAGCTCACCTGTCCCAGAGGTGTTTAGTCCTCATACAAAGGAGCCCACTTGGGGATTTGCACATACTTACAATAATTTATATCCTCATTCACTTTTTTTTTTTTTGTTTTTGTCTTTTTGAGATAGGGTCTCACTGTGCAGTTCAGGCTTGCCTTAAGCTCACTTTGTAACTCAGGCTGGGCTCGAACTCACAACAATCCTCCTGCCTCAGCCTCCTGAGTGCTGGGATTACAGGCATGCGCCACCACGCCCGGCTTGTCCTCATTCACTTTAAGTGGATTAATGTCAATAACGTTATTCATACAGAATTGTGTATCAGTATTATTTTATAATCCCTTATGTCTGTCATGTGTTACAACAAATATACTAAACACACCTGCCTGGCTGCTGATCTTAACTGGGGCTTAGTTTTGGGATAAGACATATTTAAAAGACCACACTAGGACTTATTTTCCAGTATGGTCTTATTTTTAAGGAAATATGGTAACGGCCCCAAAGCACAAGAGTTCAGATGCTGGCAATTCATTGCAAAGAAATGCCCAAAATGCTTTCTTCAGAAGGTGAAAAGGTGAAAATTCTTACTATAGAGGCCAGCGAGATAGCTCAGCAGCCTAAGTGCCTGCTTAGGCAAGTGCAGGGACTGGGATTTGATCCCTGGCACCACATGTGATGCTGGTCCCGCCCCGGGCGTGCTGAGCCTGCCACCTAGTTTGGGTGTGGTGGCACACGCCTATAATCTCAGCAGCAGAAAACAGGAGGATCACTATGAGTCTGAGCTGTGTAGTGAGACCCTGTACCAAATATATTTTAAAAAATCACAGTATGGAAAGAAAAAATGATATACTGAGAATGACAAAAATCAACAGTGCAAGCAGGGTGTGGTGGTGCACACCTATACTCCCAGCACTTGGGAGGCGGAAGCAGGAGGACTGCCCTAAGTTCAGACCTTGTCTCAGTATATATGGTACAACAGTCTTTGAGAGTGAGACAATATTCACATAGCTTTATAGTGGGACACTGTCACGTTTTGCTACTCAATGACTGGTTGTTACTCCTGCTGTGTTTAATTTCCCACCAACCCTCATCACAGGCTAGCACAACAGTACTGGGGCTGCACAATGTTCCTCACCTTTGGGCTTACCTGGGGCTCCTGGAGCACACACACCCTCTACAGATGTGGGTCTGGCATTCCTGAACACCACGGCTCCTGAGGCCTTAGTTGCCAGGGGACAGAAGGGTCTGCACTTCTTGAGCATGGCTCACAAAGTGCTTCTTTGCCAGGTCTGATCTGGGCTCACAGGGCACCTGCTCTCCTCCTAACACCCCAGAACTTCCACCCCCAGTCCTCACTCCCGCGCTTGCTCCCAAAGCATCACCACTGGCAGGCACAAGGCACTGCACTCAGCACCCTTGGTGGCCCCGAGACCTGCTGCAGTACTGGCGGGAAGTTTCAAGGGAACAACAGTGTCCTGACTCTCAAAAGGAGCACCACAGACTGCAAGGTGTAAGATCTCTGCATGGACAGGGTGACCTCAGCCCAGGAGGCAGAACCTCAAAAACTAGAACTAGAACCTGCATTCAAACCAGCTACTCCCCTTCTAGGCATCTTCTTGAAAGAGTTAAAGACATCATTTTATAGTGACCCATGCACACCCATGTTTATAGCAGCAAGGCAACAGTAAAGTACTACCCTGCCATTCAGGATAAACCTGGATCATTCGCAGGAAAACACATGCACCTTGAGACTGTAAACTTTTGTGAAATAAATCAGACACACAAGCTTAAATATCTCAGGGTTTCTCCAGAGTGTGAATAAATTAAAGAGCAAATGCGAAAGGGGTCAAGAAACTGCAAGAGGGGCCGGGGAGATGGCTCAGTGGAATAAGCACTTCCCTGGCAAGCACAAGGGCCTGAGTTCAATCCCTGGTTCTTCCAAAAAAGAAAAAAGAAAAAGAAACTGCAGGAGTGGGTGGAGGAGTGAAGGGAAAGAAGGAATGCCAAGCTCCACCCAGCTCCCCAATGAATGGAACTACCATGTGATGCAAACATGTGCCAACAGAAATAAGAATTGCTTTAAACAAGGACAGGGGATGGCTAAAACTCCCTCCTTCATGAGCAGTGCCTCATACCCCATATTTGTGGATTCCATGTAGGATCATGGATCCCCCATATAGCTGGCACTGTTTCAGCCACAAAACTGTCACAAACATATGGCTTCTCCCAGCACTCCACTCCCAGTTTGGTTTGACATATTCTGAATAGGCTGCACGCATGCACGCACAGGTTTAAACATCCAACAGCAGAAGTCAGTCACTACCAAAAGGCTTCCTCCACCACCAACAGCCATGCTAACAGTTTCATGTTTACATTCCAGAGGATTTTTGTGCAAGTGTAAGGTAATGGAGGTTTTTTTCTATAGCTGTATACTATTCTACTCTGCCTGGTCCCTGCTGAGGGCCACTGAGCTCAGTCTATCTTGCATAGGGCAGTTCCCACCAGGGACATCTACAAGCCTCAGTGCTCCTGGGGTGGGGGTGAGCAAGATGATGAGCGCGTGTAACTGGCTCGGGGCCGCCCACCACCAGCCCCACCGGCCATGTGCAGGGTGCCCGTCTGCTCAGCCCCGTCCGTGATGCAGTCACAGGGCAGTGCCTACCATTCAGTGATGGGAAAAGGGGCTGCTCTCTGGTTTTCACTGGCACTGAGCTTATTCAAGTGAGGGCTGAGTGCCTTCTTTTCTGTATTTCCTTCTCAGTGTGTTATTTTTTTCTCTTTTCACTTTTGAGAGACTTTTTGTATAGCAGGGACATTAGTCCTTAGTACTTCTGGTGTATTTTTCTTTGGGTTCTGCTTGTGGTCTTTTGTGGTGGGCAGTTTTTATATTTACATTCACGTCTCAACCTATTCCTGTGGGCTGTAGGCTTGTGTTGTGGGCAGCAAGGACAGCCCAGTCCTTCCCAGGCAGTTGTGCATCCTCATCTAGACAACGACCTTGGCAGAGGAGCACATGTCACCTGCTGTGCTCAGTAAATGGGCAGTACAGGGATCACCAAAGGTGGCGGCTCCTGCACCCACCTCAGGCCTGGGGCTCGCGAGTACTACTCGGTCCTCTCTTGTCCTCTCCTAGCCAGCTTTGCTCTGCATGCAGACACAGATGCAGTACCGAGCACAAGTTCACATGAGGATGACAAAGGGAAGGCAGTGTGACTTTTGCTTGGAGAAGGTTGTGTCCACACCACACCTGTCCAAACAGCCCCAGTCCTCTGGGGACTCTCCAGAGTGGGCCCACACCCCAGGTCCCTGAGCTGCTGATTCTGATGTCTACTAACTCCAGTGGACCCCCAGAGAGCCCCACTGCACTACATACCATGCCTGTGCTTCCTGCATCGAAGCCAAAGCCACATGAGCTGCAGTTCCTGCTGGGGGCCAGGCCACCCACTGCCAAGCCTTCCCAGCTCTGCCCTCCTGAGAAGCTGAGAAACACCTGTGGTTC
The DNA here is from genome assembly GCA_004027165.1 of Ctenomys sociabilis. NCBI lineage: Eukaryota > Metazoa > Chordata > Mammalia > Rodentia > Ctenomyidae > Ctenomys > Ctenomys sociabilis. Next base: position 54,857 of record PVKA01009261.1, on the reverse strand, counting down.
CCGCCTGTGCACCCTTCACCCCTCACTGCTGCCGCACTCTTGCCAGGCTCTCGCTAAGAACATTTTATTGCCCTCTGGTTTTCATTATTAATGAAAAGGGACCAGAATGATCTTTCCTAAAGTTCAGAGAGTCTATAAAGACAAGAAGCTGAAATGCCATTTTACTCGTTCTGGAGATATGTGATACAATTCTGTCTTGTGGCAAAATGAAGAGGAAAACTCGGTTGGAAATGACTCTTCACTCCATGGCTTCTGAGGGCAACAGAGCAGGGCACCCACAAATCACTGCCCAGAAACCCCCAACTGGCCCCAGCCACCTGGCTTCTGCTCCTGCCACTCTGGAGTTCATGGCCAGCAGAGCAAAGCTGGCTAGGAGAATCCACAGTTCTGGAAATCCACAGCAGGGTTCCCGGGCAGCAGGCTCTCCTGCCTCTCACCTCCATAGCACCCAGGCAGAAGCCAGCCAGGAATGAAGGAAGCAGGAGGACCGAGCTATTGAAAAGCTGCTCGGGTTCCTGCTCAATGCTGCCTGCAGGCAGACCAGGCACACAAGGAATGAGAGCCAGGGTCACTGAAGCCAGGCCCCAGCTCAGCCAAGTGGCTACTGCACAGCAAAGACTACCAGCCACAGAACCAGGGACAGGGACCCCCCCTAGGACTGAGACATCCGCAGCACACCCCACCCCACAGGCTCAGCAGCAGCTAGCTGAAGGGCACGGCTCTTCACCAACGTCACGTCATGTCCTTAGTGTCTCATGAAGGACAAGGGACAATCAACTGTGGCAGTGATGACCATCCCACACACTAAGCCTGTCTGGGATTGCTGTGCTGTGGGTGAGGTAGAGAGGGCTCTTCAGAAGCCCCTGGCTCCTCTGACCTGGGAAGCTCAGGCTCAGAGGCTACAGTGGTACAGCCAGGCTGGGGGGCGGGGCACAGTTCCAAACTGCTCACAGAAAGCAGCAATGCTCACCTTCAAATCTTTAACAATTTCTTTTAACTTTGAGCTCCATTATTCAAGGCATTCTCCCTTAGCAGACAAGAAAAGATGAGGGTGGAGACAGGTACACATGTGGTCAATAATGGCACAGCCCTGAAAGCTGCCATGGGATCACCCTGAAGAGACAGTGTACCCCCGTACTAGTGACCCGAGGGGGATGAAATGTCACATCCTCCAGAGGGGCTAGAAGCCCACTAAGGTCCCCTTGTCACTGCCCACAGTGATAAGGCTCCTCAAAGCAGCCACCTTTGCTAGATGCCATCCTGAAACTTAGACAGGAAGGTAGCCTCCTTCATAGCAGCTGCTGGGCAGACACCAGTCCACAAATCAGCTCCACGCTATAGCATGGAGGTACTGGGCCCATGGAGATGCCAGGCAACTGGGGCACTCAGAGGTACATGGTTGGAGGGGGCCACAGGCCTCAGAAGGAGCAAGTAAAGTATGCAGAGCAGAGACCAGAAACAGAACAGCGAGCTGTAGGCGCAATCTCTGGGCAGCCAGCCAGCAAAGGCCCAACAATCACCTAATGTCTGTTACACCTGAGATCAGGACTGCAAAGGGACACCCTATGACTGACAGTCTTGTCTGTCCGTGTGCTGTGATGCTACCAGTGGTGTCATCATTAGGCAGGAAGGACAGTGAGCAGCGTATCCCCTTCTCCACACATTAAAAGACAAGCTCTTAGCCAGGTATGGTGGCACATGTTTATAATCCCAGCACTCAAGAAGCTGAGGCAGAAGGATAATTGTGAGTTCATGGCCAGCCTGAACTATATAGTAAGATTCTGTCTGGAAAAAAAAAGTAAAGAAGAAAAGAGCCCTGGCTGGGGATGTACCTCTACGCTAGAGCACTTGCCTAGTATGTGTTAGGCCTCAGATTTAACCTCAGCACTGAAAAAACAAGACTGAAGCCAGATGCAGTACCAAAGGCCTGTCCTCCCAACTACTCCAGAGGCTGAGGCAGGAGGGTTGCTTGAGTCCAAGAATTTGACACCAGCCTGGGCAACATAGAGACTCTGTCTCAAAAATCAAAAAAAGAGGCTGGATATACAGTTAAATGGCCAAGAACTTGTCTACTGGGGGCCTGCTGATTAGCTCAGTTCTTTAAGCACAGCTCACGCAAACACAGTCAGGCGCAGGATACCGAGGTTTGATCCCCACCTCCACCTGCCTTACCAGACCAGCCCTTAAGGCAGCCTGAGCTAGAAAAATAAAAAATAAATAAATAAATACAAAATCCTAAACTACACAGGGAAACCCTGACTCAAAACAAAGAAAAACCAAAACCAAACAAAAACTTGTCTGCTATCTGCAAGGGTCCGGGTTCAATTCCCAGTACTCCCCCAGTCCCCCCAAAAAGAAAAAGAAACAGAAAATAAAAGCTCTAGTTAAGCTGTTAGGAATTAAGAAGAGTCAACTGGTTTTTAACAAAGATACCAACATAATTCTGTTGGGATAATCTCTGCAGTTATGCTGCTGGAACAACTCTGTATTTACACAAAAATATGAATTCTGACCCTCATCTAAAACTACTCACTGGGGAGATGGAGGGAATAAATAAATAAAACTACTCACCAACAGTAACTCAAAATGGATCACACAGCCAAATGGTAAGAAAACACCACAGGACACTGAGCTCCATTACAAACTTAGAACCTGTCTACACTCAGGAACTGAGAACACTAGATTCTGGCAAGACTATGGAGCAGTCAGGCATGGTAGCATTTGCCTGTAGTCTCAATACTCAGGAAGCTGAGGCAGAGGATGGCTGCAAGTTCAAGGCCAGCCCCTCACTTTGGGCTACAAAGTGAGCTCAAGGCCAACCTGCATTGCATAGTAAGATCCTGTCTCAAAAGAAAAAGGAAAAAAAAAAGGGAATATGGAGCAACTGGAATGCTCATATGCTGCGAAAGAACATTTGGAAGCATCTCCATCCTTTGGAAGTGATGTGAGTATTTCTTACAACAATAAACATACCTCACACATGACCAGGTGGTTACCCACAAAAAATGAAAGCAGGTGTACACAAAAAAGTCTGCACACAAGTATTCCTAGAACCATTACAATCACAGCCACCAACAAGAAGAAGCCAAAGAGATACCAGCTAGATAGGGGAAACAAACCCATGTGTCTCTGTGTGGAGAAGGGGCTGGCCAACTGCCCACAGCTGCCAAATCCGAATCTCCACCTCCTCACAAAGCCCAAGCTGTGTGGGTTGTGCTGAAAAGCTATACTGGGGAAAGGGAAAAGAAGAGGAAAACAGGGAAGGAAAAGGAGGAGAAGGTGGAGGAGAGAAAAGAAAGTTAAACACCCCCAACATTCAATGGCACAAGGCAGATATTTTCATTCCAGACATGGGGATACAAAGATTTTGTTTGGTTTGGTTTGGCTTGGCTTGGTTTATTTTTTACAGTACCAGGACTCAAACTCAGGACCTTCCACTTGCCAGGCAGGTGCTTACGCTGCTCAGCTATATCCCCAGCCCAGGGGGATATGAAGCAATGGAACCAAAAGCAACTCCAAAATCCATGATGGCAAACATTAAGTCCTACAGTGCCATGTGCAGCATATGAGACAATCTGTGGTGAGATGTGAGCTCCAAAGGGCTTGTGTGGCTTCCATGACTTCTCTCTTGGGCTTGCTCTGCTGCCTCCTTGCTCAGACAATTCATGTTCCTGGCTTCTCCAAACTTCTGGGGTCTCCACTGTACCTTTAGTTTCGTATACCGCCCACTCAGAGGCACACTGCCTGTCTTCCTAGGCTTTCTGAAATCTGGGTGAAACCTTTCTGACCTCTCAACTCTTGTACTCTGCATGCACCTAAAACCAGTGACACATGGGTAATGCCAAGGTGTGCTGCCAACTGAAGCTGTAACCAGGCCTCTTTCCTTCTTGGCTGTAGGGGTCAAGTGCTTGGATCACTGGGCACTCTGAGTCCAATTATAAGGAACAAATTCTCTAGGCCACACCGTTCTGGTATATGGTACTCTGGGGGTTTCTCAAAGCAGTCTTTCACTTTCACAATTTTGAGGCTGCAAAGTGTGCTGCTCCTTATCACACTCCCAGGCCATCTTTTCTATTCTCTTGCTCCTTCTCAGCAGTCAAGATCTCTTCTGCTCTATCTCTATACTCCCCAGCTTTACTGGAGCTTCTTTTCTAGTCAAACTCTTATTTCAAATCATTCTGCTGGACTTTCTCCTCTTAATTCTCAATAAAGAACTGGCTACAAGTCCTCAATGGGAGCTGTGACACCACCTAATATTAGACTGCTTTGAAATTACTTCTGCGAGACTAGTCTATTGCCATTAATCTCAGTCTCGGGCAATATTTTGGGATATAAACAAAATGAAGACAACCTTCTACCAAGCCATAACACAAATCATCTGGAGTCCAATAGCCAATGAAATCCTTCCCAGTAGAAATTTCCCAAACCTGTTTTTTTCCACCAGCCTTCTGGTCTTCTGAGCTCTGACAAGAGTCTCCCATACAGAACAGCTGAAGGCAGTCCAATTCTACTTTTTCAGCTGGTATAACTGAACTTTTCCAGACTCTTCCCACAAGCCAGTTTCAAAGGCTTCTGAACCACATGGTCAGGTATAATCAGCAACAACCCTACTTCTGATACCAAATTCTCTTTTACTTACTTTTCTTGTTACTCAGACAAAATAACTGACACTGAAGAGGAGGAAAAGTTTATTTGGCTCATAGTCCATAATCAACTGGCTCCAAAATAGGGTGGCTTGGCAGATAGGTATCACAGAGAACAGTTCCTGGTGGCAAACTGTAGAAAAGCAACAAGGGAAAGAGAAATGACAAACTTCTTTCTGCCCCTTATACTGTAATCAGCCTACTTGCCCTTGGGTGGGTGTAGTAGTCATACTCCAGCATTGGACCATGAATCAATTACAAAACTTAGCTAGATTTAGCTATCTTTGAAAAGCCCACCCTCATAATTGCTTGAGGATTTAGGGGGACATCTAGACACAACCATAACAAAAACAGAGACTAAATCCAAGCATACATGGTTAACTGATGTTTTATAAAAAGACATGAAAACTCAATGGGGAAGGATAAGTTTCTGAAAATAAGGTTTTGGCACAACAGGATTGTTACAGGGCGAAAAATTAAACTTGATTTCACTTTATATTGCATAGAAAATGAACTGGGTCTGGATCACAAACAGGTCTCCAAGGAAGGTAAGACCTGTGAAAGGCATAACTCAGTGCCAAGTGCTCTCCTAACATGCACCAGGCCTTCAGTTCAATCCTCAGCCCTAGAAAACAACAACAAAACCAACACCACAAAACTTTTCTCAAGAAGAAAAGACAACACAGTCTTTCTTTCCAATCCTGAAATAGATAAAGTCTTCTTAGATAGGACATAAAAATCATGAATTATAAAAGAAAAACAAAAGATTAATGCAGGCTATCAAAATATCTTTTCAAAAGGCAACATTAAAAAACAAAATACCTTTTTATCCCCTACCAAGGTGGCACCAAAAACAATGAAAACTCCTGCAGGACCTAAACCTGATGCCTAAAGTGAAAGCAGACCAGCCACAGACTGGGAACAAGTACTTCTAGCGTGTTCATCTGCTGGGGACTTAGAACCAGAATATATAAGGACCTCTTGTCAAGAAGATTTAAAAAAAAAAACAAAACAGTACCAGGCAGGTGACAAGAATGGCCTTGCCACAGAGGAAAGTGTGCATACAAGCCATGAGCAAATGTATGCCCAGCCTGATAGGTCATCCCAAAATAGTGGGACTAAGTCATCAGGGAGCCTCAGGACCCACCTGCTGAAACTGCTAAAGCACTGAGAACAGCAGCTATTGGTGGGGAGCCAGACTAACCAGAATTATAACTGCTGGTGGGAAGGCAAAGGGCCACTTTGTAAAATAGTTTAGCAGCTTCTCTCATAGTGAATCATATACTTTACACATAAAACCCAGCAATTCTATGCCTAGGCATTCACCTAATAGAAATAAAAGGATATTCAAAGAGTTGTACATGAGTTGGATGTAGTGGCTCACAAGTATAGTCCCAGAATTCTGGAAAGCTGAGGCAGGAAGATCCCAAATTTGAGTCCTGTCTGAATAGTTAAAAGTAGTTTATGGAGATCCTAGCTTAAAACACATAAAAAAGGGCTGGAGATGTATGTAGCTCAGTATGAAGGTCCTGGGTTCCATCTCTAGTACCAAGAAAAAAAAAAGTCTTGTAGGCAAATGTTCATAGGAGTATTTTTCTTTATGTTTAGACCAAAACTAATCATAAAAGAGTCCATCAGCTGGTGTGTGGATAAACAATGGTACTGCCGCACAATAGATGTGGGAGGAAGGAAGTTCTGATGTGCACAGCAACTTGGAAGAATTTCAACAACGTTGTATTAGCAAAAGAAGCCAGTCACAAAGGAGCACACACAATATGATCCCATTTCTACTCACCCTGGAAGGAGTGCTCTCCCAGGTAATGAAAGTAGGCAGAGCCATGGGTGCTCTAGAGGCAGGTAGGGTGGGCTGACTGGAACTGGGGCACACAGGAGCCTTCTGAGAGGTTGGAAATGTGGTACAATGACAGTTACATGACTACATGGGAATACACACATGTCAGACTCAATGGTATAATAACAATGGATGAGGGCCAGCCAAATAGCTCAGCAGATTAAAGAGACTGCAAGCAGGAGCAGGGGGTTCAATCCCCAGGCCTGGTGTGCCAGCCCTGCCCCCAGGGCATGCTTAGATGGCAATTGAGACTGGGCGTGGTGGCACACACCTGTAATCCCAGCTCTTGGGAGGCTGTACACAGGAGGAACACTACAAGTCAGACCTAGTAGTGAGACCCTGAACACCTTGCAGACCCTTCCCTAAAATACAGGAGGAAAAAAAAAACAAAAAACAATGGATGTACTTAATTTTATGTAAATTATAGCTTGATAAAACTGTTCTTAAAAAAGGAAAAAGTCTGTTTAGATTTTTTTTTGAAGAAAGGAGTCCATAGACACCAGTGGTAGATGATATCAGCACCACGCAGTGTGGGTGCTCAGGTCTCCACAGCAGATGAAGGGGAGAAAAAACGGAAGGTCTGGATTTTTTTTTCTTTTTTGAGATACAGCCTTGCTATGCAGCTCAGCCATGAGCTCACTTTGTAGCCTAGGATGGTCTGTAGCTCACAACAATCCTCCTGCCTCAGCCTCCCAAGTGCTGGGAGGGAGATCTGGATTCTAATGCTGCTTTGCAAGATGTACACTGAAAGATCTGACTCACAGAGAATAGTTTAATATTCATATGATATGACAAAGAGGAAAATTAGCAATCCTAACCCCACCTAATTTACCAGCTAAAACTTTCTGAACACCACTGTAGCTAGCCATGTAGTTGACCCCTAGATGTCCCTCCAAAGCCTCGTGTGATCTTCAGTAGGGCTGTTCAAAGGTAACTGGATTATGAGGACTTGCAATTAACTTGCTGCTAGGAGGTGGGATTGTGTAGAAAGAAGTGGTTCCTGGGGACATGACCTGGAGGGATCTCTTTCCCTTTGATTCACTCCGCTTCCTGTCCACCACAGTGTGAGCAGCTTTCCTCCACCCAGACCCTTTGTGCTGCTCAGCCTTGTAGCCAGCCAACTGTGAAATGAAACCTCTATAAACAGTGAGCAAAAATAAACTTCTCCTGGCCTGGGGAGAAGTTAAGTTACGCTCAGCACACTAAGCACCTACTTAGGCAAGCACAGGGACCAGGGCTCGATTCCCTGCCCCACATGCTGCACTGGCCCTGCCCTCAGGGTGCACTGAGCCAGCCAGTGAGTCCAGGTATGGTGGCACATGCCTGAAATTCCAGCACTGTGGTGGGTAAAACAAAAGGATCACTACGAGTCTCAGCTATAGTAAGACCCTGTACCAAATACATAAAAATTTAAAATAATAAATAAAATAAACCTCTCCTGTAAGTGGTGGGTTCATGTATTCTGTGCCAGTGACAAGGAACATGACTAATGCAATCACCCTGAACTTAGTTTATCTGAGCTCCAAATTTCAGCTAAAAAGCTGACAATATGCTCCTACAGATCAGGACTACACTTCCCAGCCCTCCTTGCAGATAGGCCATGCAACTGATGGAGCCAAAGTACAAGTCACACAGGCAAATTCCAGGACATGACCTCAAAAGGCAGCCTGCCTTCTCTTTCTTTCTGCTCCTTCTCACTGACAGGGTGGCTGAAGAATAGCTGGAGGTGGAATAGGAAGGGTGGACCAAAGATGGGTTCCAGCCAGCTGCCAAGGATGCAAAGCACCAGGGAAAACTCTAGGGCAGTGCTGGCGAAGCTTCTGGAGTGTTCAGTGCTAACAGCCTGTTATGGCACACTTGCTATGGGTTTGCCACCACTTCTCTAGGGTCTCCATGGTGAACTGGATGCCTGACCTTTATGTAACAGAAAAATTCTCTTTTCTTAGGTTCAGATCCTTACTGACCTTCAAAACCTGTTTAAGTCCCACTCCCTCCAGAGGCCTTGTCTAAGATACCATTATGGATCTTCTTTTGTTCTTCCTAAATTCTGGAGTCTCTTCTCAACACACCATACAAGAGAGCATGGGTTAGTCTACTCAGCCCTTCCTCAGGTAACAGACTCCTCTCTCATTAAACAGAAGCTCCTGGAAGTAAGGCTGATCCCCTACTTCCCCCTGCAGGATGCCTGCAAGGGCTGAGGGCTGGGTACACAGAAAGTCCCATAATGGGCTGCCAGGGCTACTGGCTTATTCTAATGCTTTGTAGGACAGCCTTGCAATTCTCAAACACATTCTCAAACACATTTCTACCACCACTTACCCATTCAAGCAGCATTTTGGAACACCTGCTAAGTCAGAGCCTTAAGACATTAAATTAAAAAAACAAAAAGCCTCAGAACCGCAGTTAATGGGGGAGACACTGAAATAATGTTTAAGTATAATGTCTTGGGAACCAGAGCTGAGAGACATGGGCAGATGCCCAAGGGGAGTCCACAGCTGACCCGACCTGGACACACAGCATGGAGTGTCAGGCCAAAACGAGGAGGGTAACACAGAGTCAGGCTGGTACACCCTACATACATGCAATTTTAACATTGGTCTAAGAATAATATGGTTAGATAGGTAACAGCTTTGAAAATAATCAGGTGCCACATTCCCAAGTCTGGGTGTCCTTTGTGAGGCTGATGACAGCTGCCTCCCTCTGCTCCAGCTCTGACCCACACAGTGCTGGGTCTGCATGCACTTGTCTGATGATCTGCTCATGCAATTGCCATCCCAGGCTCTCTGGAGTGTCACGGCTCTGCTCGCCACACTGCCCACCTGGCTTCTCTGCCTTTCCCTGCTGGACTGGAGCAACCAGAGAGCACAGGGAGCTCCCTCCCTCTCTTGCTCCTTGCCCATGACATTTTGCTCTGCGATGAAGACCCTGCCCTTGCCACCTGGCACTTCCATCACAAGCCAAAAGCAATAGAGCCCCTCAATCATGAATTAGAATCCCTAAATTGTGAGTCCAAAAAAAAAAAAACCCTTTTCCTGTTAGAAGCTGATGGTCTCAAGGATGAATCACAGTAATGGAAAGATGACTATCTCACCTCATTAGTAGTTCCGCCCCAGGGGTCCAGGACAGACCCTGGCATACAGTAGGCATTCAATAATAAATGCTAGCTCTATGAGCTAAAATAACCACGATAAGTACATGTTGTTAAGCATGGCTGTGAAAGAAGCAAACTGAGAAAGACTCGCTCAAGATTGTGAATCAAATGGTCCAAAGCCTTTCAGCAGCCTCAGACATTTATATCCCATTTTACAAAGAGTAGATAAAATCCTAGATCAGACTATGAAAAGGGTCTAAATTGTCTATCAAAGTTGGCAGCAGGAAGCTAGTCAAGCCTAAGGAAGAAACTGCTACCTTACCAAATTCACAGTGGCCCTGCTTCTATCTAATGCTCTTTGCTGTTTATCTCTTTGGGAGCAAAGAAGAATAATCAGCAGGGCATGAATCACATAGGCCAGCATTTAGCCAGGTCTCTGTGTCTAGGACCAGGCTAGAGTGACAAACACACTAGAAATCACTAGAAGCCAAACCAAAAGGTAAAGCAGAGAACGTCAAATCTCTCAAATCACAGCCTGATTTCTCCTGAATTTTATCAGACTCTCGCTGAAGCTCTGAGAACTCTGGTTTATTCTCATACCAGATGATATGATGCTTCCAGAGTATCAACCTCCTGCCACTTTCACAAAGCCTTCCTGACTCCCTAACGCACACTAATTTTTCTCTTTTCTGTAATCTTGTGGAATTTCTCATCTGTATAATTAATTTTGGCATTATATCACAATGTCTTATATTATTATCTTTTTCTTATGCGTTTATCTTATCTTTCCCAGAGAGTTTGCAAGATTCTTAAAGATCATGTTTGAATCTCTTGCAGAACAGTGCTGAGCATCTGCAGGGGCTTGATAAACACGAGGAACTGAACTGGCACTGTTCTAGCAGGTTTCTGTGTGCTCCTTGCTAACACTAGCAGCTCCTTACATCTCAAGGTCAACCACAGCCATCAAAAAGCTCTGATATCAGCAAAGGTCCTAGCAGCACATCTGCTACCACAAGGTCCAGACCCTGAGATCTGAAAGGTCTTAGACAAGCCACCCTGCCCTGACGCAGGAGCATTTGGGCCTGGGCCCAGAGAATCCCATTTTCTAGGCTTGGCTCAGAGCTGGAATGTCTTTAAAAAGCCAAGAAACAGGAAGGAAAGGGCTGCCGGGGACCTCGATGTAAAATGGGCAGGAACACACATGAACAGAGCCCATAAATCCCTCCTGGATACAGACAATGCCGGGTAGATAAGCATGCAGATTACACACCTACTTCAGAAACTCCCCTGAGTTTGCTTGTAATTAAGGGGGTTAGAAAGGTAAAAAAAAATATATAAACCCAATTAATCATTTAAATATTTAAAGTCAGATTTTTTCCTCACTCCAGGATTAGTATATTTCATAACGCCAGCAGCCCGACAGCCCTGGTTTTTACTGGGGTTCATTTCAGAGCATGTTTAAACTAGTCAGATTGAGTGATGCTTCCAGCAACTAATCGCATGTCAAATAAAAGATATTTTATGTAATAAATTACCGCTACAAGTAATTCAAATGTCATTTATCAGTTTTATTATCAGTCAGGCAAAGTCTTGTTTCTCTATATTAATCAAAATCAAGCTTTTTTTTTTTTTGAGCAGTTTTGACACCTCTTGGCAAAAGTACAGAAGTGAAGAGGCAGAGTCGCCCCCAAAGCTAGAGAAGCAGAGTAACGGTGTTCAAAATATGAAGCTCTGAGCTGACAACTGAAAATTTCAGGTATTTAAATGTGCCATTCTCAGTGTTTTTATACAAATGTCAGGCAAAAGTCTGTTTCTAAGAAGATGTATGTTATTTTTAGGGCTGGGAGACTCAGAAACCCTCCTACCTGAATACATCCAGTATAAGGCTTTTCCTCAGCGTGATCTGCACAGTCTACATGACTGAACTTCCCGCTACCCACCTCATTCTCTTGCCTCTCTGATAGACTAATGACTTAACCCTTTGTGCCCTGGAGAGCAGGCAAGCACATGCCATTTAGCCAACTCTGACCAACCAGAACAATTTGTTCTGAAGAAGAAGCTTCCAAGTAGCCGAGAGACCTGTTTGGTATTAAACCATGGGAGGAAACAGCTGGAACACAACAGATGTGCTTCTTAGAAAATTCCGCATCCCAGCTGCCACTGCCTATCCTCAACAAATCCCATTAAATGGCTGGGCCTAGGGACACAACTCAGGAAAGAGGGTAGAGACAGTCTTTACTCAAAAAGAAGTGCATAAAGTAGGTTTAGGGCCAGAGCAAACACAATAGGCTGAAATACTGTTGGCCAGGAAGGAGAAACAAAATCTCATGCTGACAAGCAGTAGTTAGTGAGTGCCTTGGGAGCCCAAACACAGGCCTGCCATGAAAGCTCTGATCCTGTGTCCAAAGAGGTCGCAATACCTGTGGGCTTCTCAGGCAAGGCACTGATGAGTGAGACTCTTGGGCGCAGGTGCCCCAGTCTCACCCACTCAGCTCTATCTGGAAATCCAGCGAAGGAGACATCTAAATATTTGTGACACACAAAACAGATGCCAACCCAGAACCCTGCCCTCCAGTTTCCCATGGGCCATGAGCCCAGCTGTGGCAGGGCCATACAACAACCACTGAGAGATATACAAGAAAGATGACTTCAGCCAGGCGTGGTGGCGCATGCCTGTAATCCCAGCACTTGGGAAGCTGAGACAGGAGGATCGTTGTAAGTTCAAGACCAGCCTGAGCTACAAAGTGAGTTTGAGGCCAGCTTGAACTGTACAGTGAGACCCTGTCTCCAAAAAAAAAAAAAAAAAAAAAAAGAAAGAAAGATGACTTCAGACCTTGTGTTCAGGGACCAAAATGAATCTCTCATTTTAAAAATATCTTTTAAACCTGGCATCTAATTGTTTTATATCATTTTTTAAAAAACTAAAACTTCTCAGACAGACAATTAAAATGAAGACAATTACAGAAAAAGCATTTTGAACAATAATAGAGCTAATGCTGAGTTACAATACAGCAACAAAATTGAGCTATTTTCCATAGCTCCAGAATCAATTTTAACCTTTGTTGATTTTTTGTAAGTGGTTTAAAGAAGAGTTTCTGGCTGTACTTGAGAGGTACACATTTATTAGCACATTTATTACAACAGTAGTTTTTATTTAAAAAAACAACAAAAATCCTCTTAGATCATGATCTCATGTAATAATCAAAAGCCACTTTCAAAAAGGTTCTTCACATAGAATCTGAAGTTCTTTAACAAGCTGCCACATGAATATACTGGCACAGCCAGGCCGAGAGAGGGAACAGAGGAAAGGCTGACCTCAGAACAGTAACTTTAAACACTAAAATTAGGAGATGAATGACTTCTGGGAGCAAAGAACAATGAACCAAGCTATTAGACATTCGTGCTGTTATTGGGAAGCAGTTCATTCAAAGCAGTGGTGTAAGAAGATGGGAATAGGCCAATCCTATCTTTATAGTTTTTTGCACATTATCAAAATATTTGAAACAATACATTGCCTCATTTATCCTGGTCCTTTGACCTTGTTCATACACTTAAAAGCTTGTGCAGAAGAAGCTTTGGGTGTGTCTTTAGGGAAAATCCAAGAGCTTTCTGCTCAAAACGAGAGAAAACCTGCTTTTCTCTTGGGATGCTGGGTGCAGAAGATGCAAAACACTGGTCATGGCCAAGTTCTGAATCCCAGCCACGCAGTGCAGGAGCTGGGGTTGGGGGGGGGGGTATGTGACTTACTGCATGACTGCGAAATGAGGTGGGGGGGCTGCAGAGGAACCACCTGTGTGACCGGGCCCAAGGATGCAGGCTCGTCGGCAGCAGTGCCCGACTGCTGGAAAGCCAGGTCAATCTCTTCATCAGTCAGCCCTGGGGAGAAGAGCACAGAACAGCAGGTGAGTACCTCTGGCTCACGGCCACAGCTGCAACAGAATTCCCTGTGCAGAAAGGCCCACACGGCCACAGAGTGCCTGGCATCCTAGTAAGCTGCTTTCCCAATTTGGGATTCTCCGGAACCTCTCTCAGTTGCAATTTAACCTTAAGCGACAGAATATTAGCCTCAACACTGCTTCCAAATGTGGCTCATTCAATTTCCTTAATTTATCCTTGAGTTTATTGCTGCTTTTGAAGTCGCTCTGTACTGCAATTCTCCATTCTTCCCCTGAAAACAGATACCATCAACTGCAAATGTGGCTCATTTTAATCTGTAATGGTGTTAAAAAAAAAAAAAAAAGAGGGGAAAAAACTAACAATAATGCATGAAAACAGACAGGGAAACAAAAAACTAATTATTGGGTGAGACGACTAATTAGTCTAGATCGTTTCAGAAGACGGGAATAATTTGCTTTATTTTATGACAAATGCAGAAATAAAAAGAAAAATCAGGACTGACTGTGATTAGTATGAATGGGATATAGAATGTAAAGAATAAAATAAAACAAGAAAACAGATCAAAACAAGGCCAGGCCCAAACTTTCAGATGATTATTGCTCTAGCCTATCATAGCCTGCCTGGATCGCCTTTGGCTAGTTTTTCTTTTCCTTTTTTTTTTTTTTTTTTTTTTTATTTCTCCCAACACTCTAAGCCACGCTGCATATGGGACATCAGGAAATACCAGGGCGCCATCTGCAGTGGCTGTGATGTGCAGAGAGGAATGAAAGGCAAGTGAGAAGCCACAAGACTTCATTTCCAGGGATGGCCCAGCTAGTATACTTTCAAACAGACTGGGGACACTGGCTCTCAGACAGAGGATGAGGGCACCTGCCAACCCACAGGCCAGAACAATGTGTGGTGCCCGGCTATGAACAGAACTTCCCTAAAGGGCCCATTCAGGAAGTCACATGCGCACAGAAGAGCTCTACCATGGTGAGTGGGAAAAGCCGGGGGGGGGGGGGCATTGCTAGTCTGCAGGAGACCCTCGGGCTGGTCCACACTGTTCTGGGAATCCCAATTTCCAGTTGAGCCACAACACAGAGCTTTTAAACTGGAGCTGAGGGCTTTCCCACATCTGGTGGGCAGCTCTCCATTAAGAGGCCCACACCATGGTATACTTGCCCCTAGGGGTGGATGAAGTGCGAGGCAGTTCTGAGGATCAGCAACTTCAAAGTGTGGAGCCTCTCACTCTGTGCCTAGGGGCTAATAGACAGCGCACATGAATGCTTCAGAGCGAGGCTCAGCCTGTACCACACTGGCGTGAGCTGACTATAACCAGCCCTCAAAGTTTTCATGCCCTGCCACAACTGTTCAAGGAAGTGCCCAGACTACTCCAAAGGCACTGGGCCTTTCTCTTCTCTGCACTAAGCAGATGAGGTCAGTCCCCATTTAAAACCATAGCACCCCCCCATAACCCCTTGCACACTTTGGAGCGCTTGCTAGAGCAGGCAGAGCTGCACTACTGCAGGTCTGAGAGCTACTGGGGGCCTCTGACAGCACTTGCTCTCCTAGGGGAGATGAAAAAGCTCCAGAAGTATCCATGATTAGTGCTTACCAGCTTATACACAAAAAACATTGAAGTTGAGTAGACCAGGGCTGAACAGGGTACACTCCTCTTCCCTGCCCCTGCCTCCCCACCCTGTTGCAGAGCAGCTGCTTTTCCCATCATTTTTCCTCCCAGGTAGAGGACGGACAAGACAGATGGACAAGCCAGGCACAGATGGAGCACCTCCCCAGAGCTTGTTGCCTCTCAGGCTCTTGCATGTGTGGTGGTGGCAAATCTCTCTTTCTAAATAGGAAGGGGCACCCCTCTCCAAGTGCAAGGAGGGAAGACATTGTTTTAACCAATTCGTAAGCAGCCACCAGAGAAGAAAGCAGCCCCTGCGACATCGGCACAGGCTGCTGGTCACTGGTACACCACGGAATTCTATAAACCTGGTGGTTCGTGTGCCTTGTCAGCCGCTGGCTGCAAATGAGGATAATTTTCCCAAAAGGAGCATTCAGTTGCATTCTCATTTTCCCTTTTGGCTCTTTCAAATATAAACAAGTACTATAATGTTTAACGCTGGGGAAATATACAGTAAGTTACAGGCTGTGCCGTGGCCCCGAGAGCTGGTGCTGGTTAAAGGAACAGGACTCTCTGCCTGTTTTCCTGCCCTCTGGCCCTGAGCTTTTATGTAGCCTATTTTCCTAAGAAAACATGTTCCTTGCATTATCAAAGCCAAGCCCACCAATGAGGCCTCAGTTTAAAGGACATCAGCACTTCCCTCCAAGCACTTGTTTTTCAGACCTTATCATTTGCTGCTCTCAAAATTGACACTGATTGGAATTCTGATATCCTTACCTCTCTGGGAGTCAAAAGTTTTGATTTAGTTACAATAAATGAATCATTCTTCTTTTTCTTTTCTTTTTTTTTTAAGCATTTTAACAATCTCATTGGATAATATATTCTCAGAGCTGGAGCACTATCCCAGTCATTGGCCTCACAGCAAGTAAAAACCCAAAGTCCAAAGAGGGTAGAACCTCTGCCCCAAACCACATTCATCTGGAGAACAGTCATGCAGTGACCACCTGGGCTCTGCATCCCTAGCCTGGTGGCTCTATCACACCACCAGGTGACAAATCCAGATCTTAGTGTCTTTTTCTTACCCTGTACAGTGCTGGGGACAGAACCCAGAGCCTCACACATGCTCAGCAAAGCTTCTACCCAGTAGCATCTCCAGCCCCTTCTTGCCTTAAAATTGTGAGGCAAGGTCTCCCCTAACCGCTCAGTCTGGCCTCTGCTCAGACTGGCCTCTGTCTCTCAAGTAGCTGGGATTATAGGCATGTACCACCACACCCAGCCAGACCTATGTTTTAAATCTTAAGTTTTGTTAAAGTGGTTTAGAGAAGTATTACATTTCCTTCCCCCACTGCCCCCCACAGATCCCAATCTATCAGCTGGAGACAATAAATGCTATTTGGGGTGTTACCAAAACAGCACAGCCATTTACCCCTGGGTCCTACGGCAAAGGACACCTGTACAACTTTCTGAACAATACCAGATTGATGAAGGCAGAGTGTCTTTGTTCCTATCTTATTCTAAAATCCTAACTTCATATCAAATCTGGGTGGCACTCACAGAAGGGCACCTCTGATCCCGAGTGTCCTCTTCCTTCAGGGCATCTCTGATTTAGGACTAGCCAGTACCAGGATTTTGACAGGACTCAGGTGGGTTACTGGGGGCCTGAGAAGGAATGGGGTCCTCCCCACCCCACAGCATGAGAAGCTATTTGCCCAGCCATCAGCTCTTGGGCAGAGATGACCCACCTTTGGGAACGTGGTGCTGCCATGGGACTCATACAAAAGACATCCAGGTGCCCTAGTCCCATCTTTGCTGCCCATCCCCACTGAGATAAACAGTGCAGATCTTTGATTGAGACCTTGCAGAATCCAAAAGGTTAAAAGGAATAATAAAGGAAACTGTCAATTGTAAGTGAATTATATTTGGCTCTGGAAGCTGAGGCACAGGCTATATTATAAAAGGCATCTCTTTGCGTTGTTTACCATCACCCTGACTAATGCAGGCCTTTTTTTTTGTTTTGTTTTGTTTTAAATAATCTCATGCAAATTAGACACACATACTTCCTTCCAGTTGATTGCTATCTGCAAGGAATAATCTAACCACAGAGGGACAGAGCAATGGCTGAGGAGCAGAACAGAGGAGAGATGGGAGCAAAGGGCTACTGTCCTGTGGGATGCAAACCTCCTCCCTTCCTCACCTGCCAGAAGACTTCCTTTAGCTGCTGCCTTTGAAAAATTAAGTCTATTTTAATGAAGTCTAAATTTTTCTCTTAGTTGGGTGTCATTTTGCATTACCTGATGTCACTAGCATTTAGCATTTAGATGGCCTTCCAGTAACCTAACCGCCCTTCTGCCATCAGTGATTTTCAAGTACTACCAGCCACCTCAGTCCCAGTCTATAGCAGTGACAATTATAATATATTACTGATAGAGAAAACCACTAAGAGAGTTGCACCCAGTTATTCCATACCTGCTGGCTTCAGCCAAGAAGAGAATTAAAGAGACAAGGGGCCCTGTCCAGGTGAGCCAGAGCTGAACACTGGGCCCTAACTGTGGGGTGCAGTGCCACCTCACCTGCCACAGCTGCAGCTGCCTGATTCCAAAACCAAGAGCACTCAACTCAAGCACTTCAAGAGAAAGAAGGTCCCATACACCCAGGACTGAGGCAACTCTGTTCTTCCAGTTCTCGAGTCCACTTCCAAAACCCCGGGGACACTTAGTTCCCTTACCAGACTTCTGCTGCCCCTGTAGACACTGGGGCCAAGGATTTCTTCTAGAGCACTTTCTCCAGGTGAGCTGCTTTTAAAAGTACTGGACAAGCAAATGACATCCTATTGATCAATAAGGCCAGCTCTTACAGCCATCAGACCTGAATGCCTCAAGGTGGCCATACCTATTTTTACCCCTAGCAGATAAATCTGTTTTCTTTTTCTAAAGGTTTCTGTTAAAATGCAAACAAGACCAAACTGACAGTGAGCTGCAATCTACCAGCTCTAAGGGCAATGCCCCAGGATTCTTTCCCATGACTCAGGCCAAAAATGGTACCCTTTTTTCTGTAGAACTGGCTATGCAAGAGTATCTCAAGAACAAGGCACCTCAACACTGTCCCTAGCAACTGCTAGGTACTGCCCCAGGTTTGTTCCTATGCAGGTAAAGCAGAAGACAGACAACAACTTTCAGTTGACACAACAACTAGAACAGAAGGGTTAGGAACAGTGAAAATATGAAAGGTAATGAACACCTGACCCTAGCCCTCTAGCTTGGGGTGACAGTTTTATAACAAAAACTATACAGGCAATGATACAGGACATAGGCCCTAGAGCCCCAGTGAAGGGCAGCAATTAGGGGCCGGGGACTCAGGCCATCTCCTTTCTGCAGTCCCTACATTTCTGGGACTTGGGCAATTCGTCTGGGACTTGCAGAGATGGAGCGGGGGTCACCTCTCTGAGAACACAACTAGTTATCGCTAGCATACTCTGGGAGGAGATGAGGCAGAGCAGACAGCTGGCTAGAAATACTCCCCAAATTAAAAGAAAAATCAACTCTCTCAGAAAGCTTCCAGGGAGGGGAACAGGAAAAAGTATTTTTATTTTATTTTATTTTATTAACATTTTGTTAGAACAGTAGAGTACAATAAGGACTCTCAGAGCCTCCAGAAGTCGTTGGATGACCTGCAGACCCCTATTTCCCAGTGCCTTGTATAAAATTGAATTTTTTAAACATAAATTACACGTAATGACGACACTGTAAAAACTAACAGTAATGGAAAGCTGTGCTGTATTTCATTAGCCTGTATTATTCCGTGCCACCTGATCCAGCCGGGCCTTGTTTATGAGTTAGTGTGCTAGCAGATGCCGATGGAAGCATTTGCTTCGACCTTGCTCTTCTCATTGGGGCATGAAATTACGACGGCAGCACCTTGATATTACAGCCATAAATACAGTAAACTGCAAATTTAAGCCAACGGCTCCTATTGTCTCTGAACATAAAGCTGATCGGTATTTATTTAAAAGGAGAACAAAAAAAATATTATATATCACCTTGTTTATGGGGCTGCCCCCACCCACTTTCTTATCCCCCTCCCCCCAGTCCCCAACCTGTCTAATTCACTTGTTTAAAATATTAAGCAAATAAACCAAACGTTTTCTCCTCCACTGATTAACTGTCCCCAAACAGTAGAAATAGTTTTTGAGAAAACTAGTTCCAAGTATTATTAGCCTGAATGAAAGTCTTTTATAGGAACTGATGGGGGGCTGGCTCCCACCATCTTGATACTGATATGTAAATTCACAAATAGGATAGGAGACTTTCCTCTCTCCATACAGGAGGGAAGTTCAAACAACGGGGGAAAAGTTGCTGATGATGCTCTGAAACTGAATGTCCTCTCAGTATCCTTCTAAAAATCGTTAGGTAGAAATACTATTTCAAAAAGCAGCAAAACACTGCCTCCTGCCACCTCAGGAAAGAAAGAAAGATATGTAACCAAGAGCATAATTCTCATCTCAGCATAGAGCTCTCACTGGAGGACCTCTCATTAAAACTTATACCAATCCCCTCCGTATACCAATGAACCATAAAAACAATATATCCTTTAAATACATTAAATGTGGAAGAAAAATAAACACAAAGACAAAAGGACAGTGGATATCACCCAGCAATGTCTCCTAGTGTAAATCATTGAGTAAAAAGCCAGCACGCAACGTATTTCACTGCCAGCTTAGAGACGCAGGGCTCCACAGGCACGCTGCACTCCAATCAGAAGACGGCAGGCAGATCTGCTCTCAAGTCTACCAAGAAAGTCTGCTCTCAGAGAGGCAGAGGGAGTATGAAAACTTTGGCACAGCCCAGTTTGGAGATCTCAAAGGGTCAGTGTGGAAAACTGGAGCAGCAGGGGCCAGATCCCTTCCAGCAGGGATCACTCCAAAGCAGAGCAGCTAGGGTCCCCGGCCTGGAGTCCAGCAGCATCACCGGCACAGCCACGTCAGCCAAGACCAAGTTTCCATACGCTCGCTTGTGACAGGTTATTCCACCAGCCAGACGTGCTCCCTTGGAGCCCTAAATTATACCAACTCCACCAGGCACTGAGCTTAGCTCCTTCCACATAAGGAGGAAACTTTCCTGTAAAATTTACTGCACTTCTCTGGGGAGTAGTATAACTGGTGAACAAGACAGAAGCGAGCTGCCCCTCTGTGTAACACAAATTGAGATCTCTCTTATGAAAGACTGGGAGGGGTTCCTTCCGATCAGCATCCATGATGTCTATTTTTAGATCTATACAGTCTAGAGGGTTTTTTCCCTTTCCTTTAATCTGTCTCTGCTAAATTAGAAATAAAAACAAAGAGGGGTTACTTAAGATATTTGATCATCAATTCCAGAGGGTTAAATACCATTGCCTGTTACAGACATCAGTCTAAGCTAGCGCATCTTCAGCAACAGGCTGAGAAGCTAGCACCTCCCGCCACACAGAATAAGCACAAGAGAAGAGCTGGGCGTGGTGGCGCATGCCTGTAATCCCAGCACTCGGGAGGCTGAGGCAGGAGGATTGTTGTGAGTTCAAGACCAGCCTGAGCTACAAAGTGAGCTTAAGGCCAGCCTGGACTGCATAGTGAGACCCTGTCTCAAAAAGACAAAAAAAAAAAAAAAAAAAAAAAAAAAAAAAAAAAAAAAAAAAAAAAAAAAAAAAAAAAAAAAAAAAAAAAAAAAAAAAAAAAAAAAAAAAAAAAAAAAAAAAAAAAAAAAAAAAAAAAAAAAAAA
>PVKA01009261.1:0-25960 GCA_004027165.1 Ctenomys sociabilis | reverse complement strand
TTCTTTTAATCTGTTTAATGCCCTCATTGCTTACCTTCTTTTTCATTAAGTTTTTCTATCAGCTTGTAGTCTAAGGTAATTCCCATAGGTTTCTCTGTTGTATTATTACTATACTGCTTTCCTAATTATTAAACAGCTGAGGCAGATACTTTGCTGTTCCATTTCTTTACTTTCCAGCCCTAGTTTTAGCACTCATCCTAAAAGTGAAAGGGGTCCAAGACTGAAGAATTTGAAAAATCAACACCCTGGCCATCAAAACACATTCTTGACTTTACTACAGTTTCATATAGGTGATAAATTTAATGGCTTTCCCCAAAATCCTGACACTTGAAATGCTCTCCTGATCCTCTTCCTTTTGTGTATTAGTGTGGATTTCAATCACAAAGTACCCTAAAACTCACAAGAGAGACACTTTTTTTTCTTTCTTGTGGTTTTTTGAGATGGGAGGGTTCACTATGTAGTCAAACTGGCCTCAAACTTGCAATACCTTCCTGCCTCACCCTCGTGGCACTGTACACACAAAGCACTAATTATACTACCAACTGCACTCCTTTGGAGTGCCGGGATTATAGGCATGTGCTACTCTGCCCAGCTTCCTTCACTTTAAAAAAATATTCTAAGGGCTGGCCAGATAGCTCAGTAGATTAAAGCACCTTCTTAGGCAGACGGGGGGGGGGGGGGGGGGGGGGGGGGGGGGGCCCCCCCCGGGGGGGGGGGGGGGGGGGGGGGGGGGGGGGGGGGGAGTGCAGGTGCTGGCCCCACCCCTGGGGAGTGCTGAGACAGGATTGAGACTGGAAGTGGCAACACGCACCTGTAATCCCAGCACTTGGGAAGCTGAAAAATAGGAAGGATCACTATAAATCCAATCTGTGTAGTCAGACCCTGCGGACCCTGTACTAAATACACAAAATAGATAAATAAAAAAAAATATTCTATGTGAAATAATTTTAGATTTACAGAAAAATTAGAAACACAAAGAATTCCCATATAGCTTTCATCCAGTTTCTTCAAATATTAAATTTGTCATGTTTGCTTTTCTATTTCCTACCAACATAATCATTTCCCTGAACTGTCCAAGAGTAAATTACATATACAACATCCTTTCCTCCTACTTCAGCACACATTTCTGGCTATGATGGGGGTTGGGAGTGTTGTCACACTCACACAGAATTACAGTATAACTACCCACACCAAGAAGTTCACTATTAAATGCGTCCCTGAAGCTCATGATCTCAATTCACATTATCTGTCCACCTGACTCCCCCACTTAGAACTGTGAGCCTAACACAACTAACATTGAGATCCTGATCTTGCCCCATACCAAACTGCTCTATTCCTAATTAGTGACAACTCCAAGCTTCAGGTCTTGGAGAACAGAACAGAAGCCTTACAGTCATCCTCAATCTTTACCTCTCTCTCATAGGCAGTCCCTACCCATCAGGATTTCCTGTTACATATACTTTTAAAACTTACCCAAGGACCGGGGAGATGGCTCAGTGGAGTAAGTGCTTCCCTGGCAAGCGTAAGGGCCTGAGTTCAACCCCCGGTTCCACCCAAAAAAAAAAAAAAAAAAAAAAAAACACCCAGGAGTCTGAAGATCTCTTGCCTCTTCTATTTTTTTCCCACTCTTTGCCTTCTGCTGCATATTCTGACCTTGCTAATGCTTTGATGACCTTCAGTCATGCCTCTGCCTAGAACTCTGATGGTCGCCTACCATATTCAAAGCAAACCTCAGGTCCTCAGTGGGATCTACAATGCTATACACCCAACTTCCTTGCTATGAGCTTGCCCCTGTCCCCTGCCCAGTGGTCTATGCCCTGGCCTCCTTTCTGTTCCTGGAATTTGCCAAACACAAGTCTTCTCTGGACATGAGTTGTTCTCTTTCCTAGAAGTCTTTCTCTCCAGAAATCTGTGTTGTTTGCTTCCTCTTTAAGATTTTGCTCAAAATGTCACCTTAGAAGGGGCCTTTCCAGACCATTCAATTTAAAACTATAATCTCCCAAGAACTTTAGTCTTCATACCCAACTTACACTACATTAACATTTATTCCATTTCCCGCTATCTCCCTTCCTCCTGCCACTGAAATCCAAAGGCAGGGATTTGGGGCCACTGTTCATTCATTATCTTCTCTATACCTAGAGCACCTCAGTTTTACTGATGCTTATTTAGTGGTTTTTTTGTTTTTAAAGAACAGAAAAAACAGAAACTCAAAACAGAAACAGAAACTCAAAATACATAGAAAGTAATGCTGCCCAGATTTTGGGAGGGGTGTGAAGGTAAGAAGGCCAGGGGCCCAGCTGACCCCTAATCACTCCCTCTGTCCCTGAAACATCTTTAGAACCTCCCTGGAGACAAGGATGAAATTATTAGCCTGAATTCACTTTGTACTATGGCCAACTATTTTATTCCTTGGCTCCTAATGCCCCTGGGGATCTAGAGCCAGCAGATGTGGGTCCTCAGCCAACAGGGATGCTCCTGCTACCCATCTGAGCAGCTTTCTTCCTTCTCTGAGCCAGTCGACCAGGTGTTCTAGGTTGCCTTTTCCACCACAGCGTACTTTCCCAGCCCTGGCAAAGGGAGCACTGTCTATAGCAATCACTACATACAGGAGGTTCTTCTGGGTGTCAAACAGATTCCTCTATAACCTTTCTTGCTTCTTTTTTTGGTAGGCTTTTCTAAGCATTTAATGTTATGTAAAGCCCTTCAAAGCTCACAACATTGATAACTCCCAGCATGCATTTGCTATGTAGGTGTTTTGGTCATTGAGTCACTGTGAATACCAGAAGCTGGTGCTTAATGAATCAAATTTTTAATAACAATAAGATGCATTTAGTGATAATTCCCCTTTCTCCTTGAAAATCTGTTATTTGCCAGAAAACCCATTATCACTATCACTATTACCACTTAAGGCTATTCTTAAGTTTCACCCCAAGTAATAAGGCAGCACATAAAATGACATTTTGTTTACAAATTGGAAAAAATTCACAAGATAATAATTTATTATAAATAATTATGTAGTGAGACAAATCAATTTAATCATAAGAAAGTTCAATGAGATAGCCATATAGATAACAAATATTTTTTTAAAAATCAGGACCATACTTTAAGCAATAGCAAGAATTTTTTAAAAATTCCTTCACAGTAGCCATGAGAAACACAAAATTAATAATCTTTAAGAATGCTAGTTCTGAGGGCTGGCCAAATAGCTCAACGGATTAAAGTGCCTGCAAGCAGGTGCAGTGCTAGAGGTTCAATCCCCAAGGTGCGCTGAGACAGCAATTAAGACTGGGCGTGGCGGCGCTCCTGTAATCCCAGGTCTTGGGAGACTGAAGACAGGCGGATCACTAAAGTCTGATCTAGTAGTGAGACCCTGAACACCCTGTAGACCCTTCCCTTAAAAAAAAAAAAAAAAGAATACTAGTTCTATATAAGGAAATCTTTCAAAGAGAAATGAAAGGAGACCAAGATAGAAAAGACAGAAGAAAAGCTTGCTAGGAATGGTACTAAACACCTATAACCCTAGCATTCAGGAACATGAGGCAGGCAAATAAATGGCCGCAAGTTCAAGGTCAGCCTGGGCTGTATACTGAGTTCTAGGCATTGTGGTTTGTGTCTAGCTGTCCCCCAAAGCCTCATGTAGTTACTGGATGGATTTCTAGGCTTTGTGATCAACTCATGACCCACTGGACTACGGGTATGAGTGCTGCACCGCACCTGAGGCGCATGGTCTGAACCCAGCATGAGGGATCCAGGCTTGCTCTGTGTGGCTACTGTCGCTGTTACTCCTCCCTTTTGCTCTTTCTGTTTTGCTGCCCTCTGCCATGTGCCAGTCTGCCTTGGAGCCAGCTGAGTATGGACTGAAACTTTCAATAACTGTGACCTAAATAAACCTTTCCTTCCTTCATTTCTAGTGTCGGGATTTGTCCCAGCAACAAGAGCAGAGCAACTGAGAACACAAGGCCAGGCTAAACTATATAGTGAGACCCTATCTCAAACAAAAAACCAAAGTCAACCATAATTCTAATCACTGTCTTTAATATTTAGAAGTGTGACAAAGACACACCTACATACAATTTTCTTTGTTTTCATCTTGCTTCTGAAGGGCGGGGAATAGCTTGGTGGCAGAGCACTGCCTGGCAGGTACAAGGCCCTGGCTTTAATCCCAAATCCCCTCCCCAATGAACATACAAGCTTCCTTGTGGCGGACACACTTCCTGGATTGCCACTTGTGCATTCTTCGTTTTGCTCTGCTCTAAAGGAAGATCAGAAATGTTATGCCAAAATGTTTTCAGGTATTTTTCTACTATCTCATTTGTGTCTCCTTTTGGGGACTGCAAGTACACTGTGACAATCAACAATTTTATTACACCGCTCACTGTAGGCGCTGGTCCTGCTTCTTCCATCTTTTTTCTATGTACTACAATGCACTCTGATTAACGCATTCCTTTTGCTTGTCTTCTAGTTTGCTGACTCTTTTTTCTGTCATGCCTAATCTATCCTCAGTCCCATGTCTGGCGTTGTTTCTCAGTTCTACGAGTTCCATGCAGTTCTCTTTTGTAATGGCCATGTCTTCACTGCAACCTCCTACCTCTTCGCTTTTTCATCTATTTTTTTTCATGTAAATTGTTTAATTTTTTATTTTCCAGGGATTGAACTCAGGCCCTTGCACTTGCCAGGCAAGCACTTATTCTACTGAGCCATCTCCCCAGTTCCTAACATGATTTTTCATAGTTCAAAGTTCATTAGTTTCAGAGTTTACTTGTATTGATTAGTCTTTACTTCTGTAAAGTTTACAACTTGTTTCCTCCCTAATACAGTAAGTTTTCATTTTATACTGAACATTGTAATTAGACCATTTGTAGAAGCTGTGGATTCTTTTTTAAAAAATTAATTAAGCTTATTGGTACATTTTAGGTATACAGAATGATCACATTCATCATAGGGAATTGGTACCTGTATGTGACATGCCTTGATTCTTTCTCCCCATTCTCCCATCCTCCTTCAACCCCTTTTCCCTCATTTGTAAAAACTTTGTTTTCATTTTTCACTTTTTTTGTTTTTCTTTTCTCTTCCTTCCTTCCTTCCCCATCCTCCCTCCCTAGTTCCTCTTCCCATTTGAACATTTTCTTCCTATTTCACAATATCTATTACACATTATGGTCCTTATTTACACTTTCAGTTTCTCACACCAGAGAAATAATGTGGTACTTAAATGTGTGTCTGATTTATTTCACTTAAGGTCTTAAGGTGCAAGCATTTAGCCAGGAACATCTCAAGTTTATCCTTCTTTATGGCTGAGTAGTACTCCATTGTATAAAGAAATCCCATTTTCTTTATTCATTCATTAGTTAATGGACATTTAGATTTCCAAGATTTAGCTGTGATACCCCATGGTACTATAAACATGGGTGTGTAAATATTGCTGAGATATGATGCTTTGAATTCATTCAGGAAGATACCACGAAGGGAAACAGCTGAGTCAAATGGAACCTCTAGCTTTAGTTTTTGAGGCACCTCCATGCTGATTTCCATAGCAGCTGTACCCTGACCACCCAGTCCAAACTCCCACTGACCATGGAGAAGGTTTAGAAGCTCTAGATTCTGTTTTCTTTTGAGGAACTGCATGTTTTTCTAGCACACACTTAAATCACTGGCAGATCCCTTTGATCTGGTACTGGCTCAGTTTTATGTTTGTTTGTCGTACTGATTCATTCATTTCTCCACTGCTTCTAGTTCTGGGGAAAATGCCAGTCCTGAGAATAAGATTTGCTCCTAAAGTATGGCCCTTTGGAGATTTCAAAGTAAAGATGTTTACTAAGCTCCCCATAATTTGACAAGAGTAAAACTCCAAGCCAGGCATGGTGCACATACCTATAATCCCAGCACTTGAGAAGCTGAGACAGGAGAATGGTCTCAAATTCCAGGTTAGCTTGGGCTACACAGTGAGTTAAAGACCAGCCTTAACTGCATAGTGAGACCCTGTCTCAAAACAGAAAAAAAAAAAAAAAAAAAAGACAACTCTGAACCTACCTGTTCTATAATAGGCAGCTTTTGAAATCTATACTGAGGGGCCTGCGAGATAGCTCAGCAGACTAAGGACCTGCAAGGACCAGGCTTTGATCCCTGATCCCTGGCACCATGCCAGCCCTGCCCCCACGCAAGCTGAGCCAGCCACCAAGACCAGGCATGGTGGTGCAACTGGGGAGGCTGAAAACAGGACAATCACTATGAGTCAGGGCTGTGTGGTGAGACCCTGTATCAAATACAGACAGACAGACAGATGGAAAGAAGTCTATGCTGAGATCTAGGGCCACTCTCCTATGCATTGCAAGGGGAGTTTAAGAGGCGGCACCTCATCTGAAGGGTGTTCATAGGCCGAGTCTGGGGTCACAGAGTCCACTGTCCTCTCTTGGATTTTCATCTTCAAGGCTCACTCACTCTCAAAAGCTACCTTCTCATTCCTCAATTACATAACCTTCTGTTTGGGTCCTATTTGCTCAGACCCGATGAAGGAGGAAATGGCTCAATAGAAAAAGCCATAGAAGAGTGATTCTCCAGGATTGGGTATCCATTCAAAAGTCAAATCCAGGGCTGGCAAGATAGCTCAGCGGTCTAGAGCGCCTCTCAGGGACCGCGGTTTGAGCCCCAGCACCACATGCCATGCCAGCCCCTCCCCGCAGGGCCGGCTGAGCTCACCCCCAACCCCCGCGAAAAAAGAATCCGTGATGTGTAGCAAGACACTGTAATAAATAAAGGAATTTAAAAAAAAAAAAATGTCAAATCCAGGCTGGGGATACAGCCTGGCAGACAGCGCCTGCCTGGCAAGCATGAGGTCCTGAGTTTCATTCCCATGTCAAAAACAAACAAACAAACACATCTAATCCACCTTCAATTTTTATTTGGAATATTTTGCCCAGAGCCCAGAATATAGCTTAGTGGCATAGCACTTGTCTGGCAAGTGCAAGGTCCTAAGTTTCATTCCCAGAAACAAATACACAAATTTATTGCCCAAAACTTATATTTGATATTGATGGGGACATTATTCTGATAAAAGTTTCTCCATCATTACTGATAGACAGAATTCTAACTCTGAATGTTTTAAAAGAGAAGAACAAAGTGACCCCTGTTATTGCACAGATTTAAATTGATAATAAAGACACAGTAGCCAAACACAGAGGCTTAGCTCTGTGGGTGTGGTGGTGCACGCCTGGAATTCTAGGGCTCAAGGAGGCTAAGGCAGAAGGACCGCAAGTGCAACCCAGCCTGGGTAACTTAGTGACTTGGAGAGACCCAGTCTTTTAAAAAGGTTTAAAGGGCTAGGGGTGTAGTGCAAAGGCCCTGGGTTCAATCCTCAGTATGTGAGGGAGGGAGGAGAACAGTGGCTCTTGTGTAGGTCAATAAAAAAAAAAAAAAAAAGTCATCCCTGAAGAGTTACACATTAAAATTTAATATATAATAAGGGAAGCATAACAAACAAATGGGGAAAATGATTTATTCATTGAAGGACAGTCTTAGAAAAAGTATTGTTTGAAAGGAGCTTCACTTCATACCACTTTGTAAATTTTAGGATTAAAGAGTTAAATATTAAAAAATAAACCATAAAAACTACAACAAAATATAGGTGAATATTTAACATCACTAGTTCAGTGTTTATCAACAAACTACTTATTCTTTCTCCTTAGTTTACTTAACTGTGAGAAGAAAAGGAAAAAACTACCTCATAGTTTTTATGATTAAATAAGGGCTTAATTCATTCATTACCTAACACATAATCAGCCCTCAGTAAATGTTAGCTATTACTATAATTATTATTATTTAATAATTATAGAATCTCTTACCATAAAAATAATATGGAAAAGCCGGGCGTGGTGGCGCATGCCTGTAATCCCAGCACTCGGGAGGCTGAGGCAGGAGGATTGTTGAGTTCGAGACCAACCTGAGCTATAAAGTGAGCTTAAGGCCAGCTTGAACTGCATAGTGAGACCCTGTCTCAAAAAGACAAAAAAAAAAAGGAAAATATAAGATAGCTATGATTATGTGAAAATAATTTTATTTATTAAAAACATAAAAGGTAAGGACAAAAGAAAAAATGCTTGCAAACATGACAAAGAATTGATATTCTTAATATATAAAGGGCATTCAAAAAACCAGTAAGTAAAGCATTAATATCATAGTAGAAAGTCGGGGAAGGGGAAAGAGTTGAAAAAACATGTCTAAGAAGAAATAAACATTTAAAAGTTCATCTCTGTTTCTAAACAAAAAAAAAATGTGAAAGAAAACAACCTGAGGGAGTGGTTTTGCTGCTGCTTGCTGGTTTTCAGGACCAGACACACAAGAGTGCTAAACTGAGACAGGGGCTCATTCCTGGCGAAGGAACTAGTCTGCCCTGTTTGGAAAGCTATCAGTGTACCAGGTTTCAACCAGTATACCCCATGAGTCCATACCTCCTCATTTCAGGCATCTATTTTGAGGGAGTATACAACTGCTATTCATCATTTTTTTTCTAATTTTTTCACTTTAAGAAACAAGAGAGAGAGAAGAGAAGAGAAGAGAAGAGAAGAGAAGAGAAGAGAAGAGAAGAGAAGAGAAGAGAAGAGAAGAGAAGAGAAGAGAAGAAAAAAAGAAAAATTGAGGACTCATCTCAAGAAGCTAGAAAAACATCAGAAAACCTCGAAGAAAGTCTATGGAAAGAATTCTGTACAAGAGCATTTTCAATCTTCCAAGTAGGCTGGGCATGGTGACACATACTCCTTATCCCAGAACTCACTAGGGTTGCAGAGACAGGAAGATTGTCATTAGTTCAAGGCCAGCCTGAATTATGTACATACTAAGATCCTGTCTCAAGAATATACATTTGGGGCCAGGGAGATGGCTCAGTGGAATAAGCGCTTCTGCGGCAAACGCAAGGGCCTGAGTTCTCAATACCTGGTTCTGCCAAAAAAAAAAAGAATACATGTTTTCTTCCCCCCTCATTTTGTTTTAAATTTTCCTACATTCCTTTGTCTTAGGTATGTCTCTATTTATGCACAAAACTAGCCTCTGCTTTTTCCTGAAGTTTTACTGGGTCTGAGATCTGGGATTTCTTAACTTCCATAAACAGATTTTGCATTTCCTGCCTCTTTTTTTTCCTTTTTCTTTTTTAAGGCAGAATCAGGAATTGAACTCAGGCCCTTGTGCTTGCCAGGCAAGTACTTATTCTGAGCTATCTTCCCAGTCGCCCCCCACCCTCGTTTTTGTTGTTTTATCTTTCCTGACTTTCGCTAACCTGAACTTTTTGCTCCCCTTAATTCTTTTTAAAATCCTGTTTTCCTCAAATCTAGTAGTAAGTAAGTAGCCTTTTTTTTTTTTTTTTTTTTTTAGTAGCCTTAAGTTTTAAAGGCTGAGCCAATATTCAGGATGAAATGTCCCAAGGACAGCCCAGGACGGAGCCTGCCCTGTGCAAGCCCTGGCTAAGCCCCAGGGAGGCAGATGGCCTGGGCACTGCCAGTGCCCTGGACTTCCCATCCCCTATGTAGCTATGACTATGGCCACCAATATTCATTTTGCCTATTTTCAGATTTCATAAAAATCTCTTTTCTTCTCTTTTCCTTTTCTTTTGAAAATAGAGCTTTACTAGATGATTCAGATTGGCCTTGAGCTCATTTTGTAGCCCAGGCTGGCCTTGAACTCAGAGATCCTCCTGCCTCAGTCTCCCAAATGCTAGAATTACAAGTGTGTGCCACTAGGTCCAGCAAAAATATACATTGTTTTATCATCTGGCTTCTTTAATAAAATTCTTTAATATTCAATCATGTAGCTGTGTAGAGCAATAAGGGAGTTTTTTGTCTTATATATAATGTCAGTTTCCTGAGTTGCCTACTTATCTGGAGGAGGACATTTCCCCCGTGCCACATTTTGGCTATTTTAAAAAAAGTTGCTGCTCACACTCTTGTACATGTCTTTTTATGGAGAGATGTACTCATTTCTCCAGGGTTTATGCCTACTAAGGAAACTGCGAAGTCACGGAACAAGCACCTAACTAGTGGGAGGCCCTGGCTGACTTGAGCAGCCGCACATGAATGCTATAGCTGCTCTGCATTCCTACCAACACTTGGTATTTTCCGTTTTTCTCATTTTAATCACTCTGGTGGATGTACACCAATGACCTGTCGGGGTGTAACTATAGCCTCTGGTGGCATCTTTTTATGCTTATTAAACATCTCCAAATGCTCTTTCAATAGAAAAATCATTTGCACAGCTTCAAAAATTAAGTTATTTGGGCTGGGGAGATAGCTCAGCAGTCTAAATGTCTGCCTGGCAAACACAAAGACCTGAGTTCAATCCTGTACTGGCCCTGGAACCCTTGGTCATGCAGTGCTGGCCACTAAAACTGGGCATGGTGGCACAGGCCTGTAATCCCAGTGCTGGGGACCTGAGACAGGAGGATCACTATGAGTCCAAGGTGCATAGGGAAACCCTGTATCAAATAAATCTTTTAAAAAATGAAGTTATTTAACCTTTTCTTTTTGTGGGAATTCTCTAAATATTCTGGGCACCAGACCCCTGTCAGACAGTATGAACATCTTCTCCCAGGGTATGGATGTTATTTCTGCTTTCTTACTACAATCTTCTCATGAATAAAAGTTTCAATTATGATACAGCATTTCTTTCTTTCATGGCTTGTGGATTAGTAACCTACTGAGAAATGTGTGCCAACCCAGAGGTTTCAGAACTGCTCTCTTGTGTATTTCTGGAAGTTTGCAGGTGGACATTCCTTATTTGTGTGTGTTGTAAGGCAAGGGTCAAGGTTTGTTTTTTTGTTTTTTGGCGGAACCAGGGTTGAACTCAGGCCCTTGCACTTGCCAGGAAAGTTCTTTTTTTCAATATAGAAATCTTATTATTTCAAGTGCATTTTCCAGAACACTGACACCTCCTCCTAGGTTAGTTACCCATCAACACCAATGCCAGTTTCCAGAGGCTAATACTGCACTGGAGGTAAATCAGTAAACCAAAAGGGTATTGTATCTGCATTCACCATCAAACCTCATTGAAAAGTAAACAATGGGGCCGGCCAAATAGCTTTCTGGATTAAAGCACCTTCAAGCAGGAGCAGTGGCCAAGGGTTAATCCCTGGTGCACACTGAGATGGCAATTGAGACTGGGCGTGGTGGTGTACCTATAATCCCAGCTCTTGGGAGGCTGTAAACAGGTGGATCACTATGAGTCTGATCTAGTAGTGAGACCCTGAACACCCTGTAGACACTTCCCTAAAATACAAAAAGAAAGAAAAGGAAAAGAGAGCAAACAATGATCTAAGGAAATAGCTAAGTAAAATCTAAGTTGTGAGCAGTATCTGCCTTCTGACTGTACTAAATTAACCAAAGGCTCCTCGTTTCCACTCTCTTTTTCTTGTTTTATTCTCAGTTGTAAGGGTTTAACCCAGTGTCTTCACACTGAGCTATATCCCTAGTTCCTATACATTTTGTTTTTAGGATAGGAACTTTTAGATCACTGAAGTGCCCCTGTTAGCACTGAACAGGCAACCCTGTCTCAGCCTCCCAGAGCACCAGCACTGGAGTTGTGCCTCACTACACCTGGCTTAGCTACTCCAGTTTTACAGATAGGTCTAACTACCGCCCCTGGTATGCTTATCAACCATCTGGAAATGCTTTTTCAATAGAGTACCTGTTCAAATAATAAAAATTAAGTTATTTAGCTTTTTTGTTGATTTATGGGAATTCTCTAAATATTCTGGACACAAGACATCTGTGAGATTATTATGAACATCTTCTCCCAGGGTATGGATGTTGCTTCTGCTCTTTTATTGCCATCTTCTCATAAATAAAAGTTAAATTATAACATGACATACAAACTGAAGATGGTAAGGACAGGGTCATGAAAACTTCCTTTATTTTTCTGACTGTGAATATTCAAAAATTAAAACTAATTTTAAAGTGTAATAAAATATGCAAGTAAAATTTACCATCACAACCATTTCAGGTCTACAGGTCAGAAGCATTAAAGCACCCACACTGCTGTGCAGCCACCGCCACCACTGTTCTCCAGAGCTCTACTCATGCAGCAGAGCTAAAACTCTGCACCAACTCAAGACTCTACATTAATCCTTAGTCATGGGGCCGGGGAGATAGCTCAGTGGAATTGGCCTGAGTCCATTCCCTGGTTCTGCCAAAAAAAAAAAAAAAAAGACTCCTTAGTCCTCTTCCTTCTTGTGCTTTGCTAGACACTGTTCTATTCTTTTTAAATACTTCTTCTAAATACAGAAAAGTTCAAAAGAGAAAAATCACCTCCATTGCCACTATTCAGAAGCAACTACTGTTAATACTTGGAACATAAAAACCAATCATCTATTAGCCAGAAGTTAAAGTTGTATACAAAGTGACAATTGTACATAGTCAAAATTACAGTACTTTTGAAATTCATTTGAGAAGCCTTTCAGTTACACCTGGCACCTTAACACCTTCTGACTAACTTTCCCAATTTTACCTCTACACATTAAAAAGCCTTGCTCAGGTACAGGTTAGTGCTCTCAAAGGGCCTGCCTGCAGAAGAGTCTGCCATCAGCCTATGTGGCACTGCTGAGAAGTAATGGAGCCTTTTAGGGGAGGAGCCTAGAGGGAGGAAGTCAGGTCATTGTGGGTGTATCCTTGGAGTGGCTATGGGGACCCAGGCCTCTGCTTCTCTCTTTGCTCCCTGGTTGCCACAAGATGACGGACTTCTCTGTTACACACACAGGCCCAAATCAACAGGCCAGTAGACTGAGAACTCCAAAACTGTGAACAAAAATAAATCTTTCCTCTAAGTTGAGGGCCTTGGACATTTGTTACAGTAACTGAAAGCTGACTAACACAAGATTCAGGCCTAGACACCTTCCTCTCAGCTTTTCAGAGCTTCTCTTAAACAATGGCACAGACTACTATACACTGAAGGGAAACCTTAAAAATGAAAAACAGAATGCTATAAAGTATAAGAAGAAAAAGTAAAGAGAAATACAAATTATAACAGGGACAAAAGACAGATTAAACTACAGATAATCAAAACACATGGAAACCAGGAAACAGGAAAGGACCACTGAGAGTGATAAGGGCACTGCCAGAGGCATGAGGACAAGCTGACACTGCTACAGCATCTCCACACAGAGGACAAGGTAGGACACAAGGCTCAAGGAATAGGACCAAGAAACCAGTGAGTTACCTGATGCTTTTAATGCTGCCAAGGGGACTCATATCTGTCACAGAGTTTAAGAATTAACTAGTAATAAGAACACAGCTAAGCCATCTGCCCCAACTCTCAAATATAGCCCATTGTTAACCCTGTGAAAAGTGAAATATAACAAAAGAGAGAATACATTTATTATATACTAGATGGCTTGGTTTATGAAAAATATTAACATACTTTTCATGTTTACTATAAATGTTTATAATTTTGCTAAAATATGAATACTGTTTTAGTATTGTAATGTTTAGAACTTGATACTTAGCATATTAGCCATGCTTAGTATTTAATGCATGTTGTACCCATAAAATAAACTAGATTTCCATGCTTTTATATAAACGAGATTTTCATGCTTTATTTCCATGTTTTCAAACACTCTCAAATTTATGATGGCTGAGGGCATGAACACAAAGAAAATCATACTCATGGCTTTTCTACTAACCACTCCATAAAATAACAGCACATGGAATCTAGTATATTAAGTGGTCCAGTGTGGTGGTGCATGCCTATAATCCCAGCACTTGAGAGGCTGAGGCAGGAATACTGCTGCAGTTCAAGGAATATTGCTGGGTTACAAAGTGAGTTCAAGGCCAGTCTGAACTGCATGGTTAGACCCTGTTCAAAAATACGCTCCCGGGCTGCCATGCCAGCCCCTCCCCTCAGGGCCGGCTGAGCTCACACCCCACCCCCGCGAAAAAAGAATCCGTGATGTGTAGCGAGACACTGTAATAAATAAAGGAATTAAAAAAAAAAAAAATACGCTCCCCAAAAAAGGTACTACAGCTGACTAGAATTTATGCTAATATTACATAAGGATTCACTACAACTCAGTATTATCCTTTACTACTATAGGGGATCAAAAGCCAATTATTATATTATTTCTAAAATGATGAAGGGCATCTCATACTTTGATATACACGCTTAGCAAAAATTCTTAAGAAAATGATTAACATATTTCCTTATAGAACTGATTGTGAGGAGGTAATCTATGTGTATGTATTAATATCACTACCCAAAGTAAGATGCAAAAACACATTACTGAAAGCCGAGAACAGTACAAGTATGTTCACAATCATCAGTTTTATTTGCCCCTGTACTGGAGGTATTAGCTGATACACTTAGACAAGAAAAGAAGTTATAGATATAAAACAATAAAAAGGAGTGATGAAAGTATTATTTCCAGATAGTACCCGGAAAACTGCTAATGACTAACCTACTGTAAACAATATAAGCATCTGGCTAGAGATCTAAAATCTAAAGATTTAAAATTAGTACACAAAAACTGCTTTCAAATTAGAAAAGTACCTGAAAAACATAAGGAAAAGGACAGATTCCATTCCAAGTTGCAACAAGAGACATAAGTTAGAAATAAATGTGCAGGTTCTTATGTCAAGATGCTGAGGGGACTAAAGAAAAACTAAGTGGAAACAATCACCTCTTTCTTCTAGAGGAAGTGTCAATATTATAAACATATCATCTGCCTTAATCTATAAATTTAATACATTCCAATTTTTAATACATCAACAGTCTTTTTTAACTCAAAAAACTAATTTTAAAAGTCATAGAGAAAGTAATAGACATGAAGAGTCAATAAAATTCTAGATAAATGACAAGATACTGAGAGAGCTAATTCTAATGCACAGTAAGATACACAAGCTGTGTGACCCTGAAACAAAAGAGACACAGCAAGTAAACAGGGGCCACATGTGACAGGAAGTTACCACAGGACAAGGATTCCCTACAAACTCTAGGGGCCAAAGTCACACACACACACACACACACACACACACACACACACACACAGAAACACACACACACCATCTATTCTGGGATGGCCTATAAGCTGCCAGGCTCAACTGCCAGAAAAAAAGAGGAAAAATAAAAAAGAGAAATTTTTATTTTCAGACAAAGCTAGAATTTATTCCTAGTGGGCCTCCTTCCATGAAATGAAAGACTAAGGAAATTCTTCAAATAGAAGGGAAACAATCCTAGACAGGCACAGAAATGCAAGAAGCTAGGAGCGCAAAGGAAAGAACAAACAGACATGAACACTGTCTATTTAACATCATAACTTTTTAAAGTTTAAAGTCTATGTAGTACTAAACTGCAAAACCTCCCATGACACAGAAGGCAGGAAGAGAGTAATGGAATTCGTGTCTCAAAGGTGCTAGCACTGTGTGTACAATGAAGACCCTCATTCACCTCAGGGTGTTGGAGCTCAAGGGTGGTGTTGTCTCTTGCAGTGGTGGTGAACCTATGACATCCATGCCAGAGGGCTATTTGTATCACTGAAAGTTCTAAAAGGTTCCCATCACTGCTCTAGGCAGTGGTTCACTCACATTTTGGTCTCTAAAAACCCTTTGCATTCTTAATTTTTTCTCTTTTTTTTGGTACCAGGGATCAAAGTCAGAACCTTGTATTTGCCAGGTGGGCACTTAAGCCACTAAGCTATCTCCCCAATGCAAGACATTTTGTTAGTAAAGATTTAAGATCAAAATTGAGAAATGTAAAATCACTTTTAAAGTAATGATAGCTAAGCTTGGTGGCACACACCTGTAATCTCAGCACTCAAGAGGCTGGGGCAGGAAGATAGTTGCAAGGCCAAGACCATCCTAGGCTATAAAATGAGTTCAAGGCCAGCCTAAATTGCATAGTGAGACCCTTTCTCAAAAAGAACAACAACAAAAAAGTATCAATAATTATAAAAAACAGTAATAAAAACAACTTATTTCCAACACAAGACAAAAACATGGAGAAGCACAGCACCAACTTTTCTGTAAGTTCTTTTATGTCTGGTTTAACAGAAGGCAACTGGAGTGAAGTGGTGCACACCTGTAATCTCAGCTACTCAACGCTGAGGACGGTGAGTCTGAGGGCAGCCTGGCTCCATGGTGAAGCTGTTTCAAAATAAAGGGCCAGCCAGATGGCTCAGCAGACTAAAGCACCTGCTTAGGCAGGTGCAGGGACTAGGGTTCAATCCCCAGCTTGCTATGCTGGCCCTTCCCCCAGGGCACGCTGAGCCACTGACTTAGACTGGGCCTGGTGGTATGCATCTGCAATCCCAGTGCTCATGGGGCTGAAAATAGGAGGATCACTATGAGTCTGATTTGTATAGTAAAACCCTGTAGACCCTGTACTAAAATACATTAAAAAAAAAAAAAAAAAGTAAAACTTAAAAGGCTGCGGATGTACCTCAATGATAAAGCACTCATCTAGCATGTAAAAGGTTTTGGGTTCAATTCCCAGTACCATACAAATATACACACACACTAATAACTAGATTCTCATTTGTACACCTATGTCCAATCTATTGTGATATATTACTTTAGCTAAAACAAATGAAAAAAATAGCATAGCATAAACATGACGTAGAAAAGACTTTTCCTTTTCTTTTGACAGAGTATTTACATACTATTTTTAGACAATTGTGGACATTTTTCTGTGACGCTACACCAAAACTTAACAAATGGTAGTTTCCTAAGGATTAATTGCAATATGGAATCTGAAACTCTACCAATAAACTTTCTTTTTTTATTTCAACAAACTTTCATACACTATTACATTTAAATCCACCTGTCTAGCCGGGCATGGTGGCGCATGCCTGTAATCCCAGCACTCGGGAGGCTGAGGCAGGAGGATTGTTGTGAGTTCGAGACCAGCCTGAGCTACAAAGTGAGTTTAAGGCCAGCCTGAACTGCATAGTGAGACCCTGTCTCAAAAAGACAAAAAATAAATCCACCTGTCTATCTTCTCCTTTGAATATTTCTTTTCTTTTTTTCTTGGGGGCAGTGTACTAGGAATTGAACTCCTGACCTCCCACTTGCCAGGGAGATAATATGACACTGAGCTACATCCCCGGTCCCTACTTTGTATATTTCATTCATGGAAATATATATATATATATATATATATATATATTTTTTTTTTTTTTTTAATGTATTTAGCACAGGGTCCTACAGTGTCTCACTACAGAGACCAGACTCAGTGATTCTCCTGTTTTCAGCCTCCCAGTGCTGGGACTACAGGCTCACACCACCATGCCCAGTCTCGACTGCCCTCTCAGTACGCCTGAGGGGTGGAGCCAGCATGGCAGGTCAGGGATTCCGCAGCCCCTGTGTCTGCCTAAGCAGGTGCTTTAATACACTGAGCTATCTGGCTGGCCCTTAGTTTGTTTGAGTCAGGATTTTACCAGGCAGTCCAGGATGGCCTTGGAACTTACTCTGTAGCCTAGGCTAGCCTTGAACTTGCAGTGATTCTCCTACCTCAGCCTTCTAAGTACTGGGATTATGGGTGTGTGCCACTACCCTTGGCAACTAATAGAATTTTGTCAAGTCAGACACTGACCATATAGAAAATACTGAGTTTCATTAATATATGCAGCTCTTCCAAATACTGACATATTTCTTTTTTTTTTGTACACAGGGTCTCACTATGCAGCCCACATTCATAGTGATCCTCCTGCTTTCTGCCTCCCTAGCGCTGGGATTACAGGCGCGCGCCACCACGCCCGGACTCAAATACTGACATATTTCTTACACCATATTTTAAAAGTATAATCATGGGCCAGGGAAATAGCTCAGTAGAATAAGTGCAGCCTGAGTTCAATCCTCAGTTCTGTCAATAAATAAATAAATAAATAAAATAAAAGTATAGTCATTTCCCTCTATACAAGAAACTAAAGCAAGAGGATCAGAAGTTAGAGCCCAATCTGGTCAAGTTAGCAAGACCCTATCTCAAAATAAAGAATAAAGTATAGTGATGTAGCTTAGTGGTGAAACATACCTGAATTCAATCTCTAGTGTCACAGAATGAATGAATGAATGAATGAAGCACACTCACTAATATTACCATCGATCTTGTCAGACTGAGTCAAGTACCACATCAAGTAAGTCAAGTTTAAGTACCAGGGATTTGCTTAGCTCACAATGGTAGATACATATTTTTCTAAAATTCAAATTTCATTTGATTTGTTTTGTTTTGAGACAAGCTGGCCTCAAACTCAGTGATCCTCCTGCCTCAGCCTCCCAAGTGCTGGCCATGTTGTTATCATTTTATTTTAGTATTTATTTATTTTGAGTTGTTGTCTTACAATTTGGTCACACTGGCTTTGTACTCCTGCCTCCGCTTCCTGAGCAGCTGGAAGTACAGGTAAGTGCCACCATGTCCAGTTATACTTTCTTTTTTTTTTTTTTCTTTTTTTTGAGACAGGGTCTCATTATGTATCTCAGGTCGTCCTTGAGCTCACAGTGATCCTGCTGCCTCAGCCTCCCAAGAGACAAATTACAATAAATGATATCAGCTGGTTTTCTCGATGACAACAGGCTCTCTTAGTTCATTTTTGAGGTTTGAGAAAATGCAAAGTACTTGGCAGTGTTTGGATGACCACAGTTTCTCACCTGCTCATTTGATAAAGATGGTATCTAAGAAAAAAAGACATTGGCTCAGCATCCAGCTCAAGCCACCAAACATGGGCTTTTTCTCAAGACAATCACTGTCCTCTGGCTTGCAAAGGAAGCACTTCTGCATACTTGCTGTTTTTTCACACTAAAATGATGGATACTCAGATGTGAGAGTTCGTAAAATTAGTACGGTTTACTCCTTAATAAAGAACAATCTGAAGTGAAACAAGCTTTCACTGATTCAACAGCAGACACACACACAGCATAATGTCTTACTCATGGTTATAAAAAAATTGCTTAGGCTGGGCGTGATAGTACACACCTGTAACCCCAGCACTCAGGAGGCTGAGGCAGAAGGATCCTTGAGAGTTTGAGACCAGCCTGGGCTACAAAGTGAGCTCAAGGCCCACCTGAGCTGCATAATGAGACCCTATCTCAAAAAGACATACACACACACACACACACACACACACACACACACACACACACACGGATTAGCTTATGGCAGTGCACATCTGTGATCCCAACAATCAGGAGGCTGAGGTAGGAGGACTGCCATGAATTTGAGGTTAGCCTGGGCTCTGCAGTGAGTTCAAGGCCAACCTTAACTACATACCAAAACCCTGCCTCAAAACAAAAAACAAAAAACAAAAAAAATCAAGTAAGTAAGTAAGTAAAAATTTAAAAACTTGGGGCTGGGGAGATAGCTCAGTAGAATAAGTGTTTGCCTGGCAAGCTCAAGGTCCTGAGTTCAATTCCTGGTACCAAAAAAAAATTTTTTTTTTCAACTTATTGGTACAGTTTAGATATGCAGAATGATCACATTCATCATTGGGAATTTGTACCTGTACATGATGTATCTTAGTTCCTTTTTTCCCCATTCTTCATCTTTTCAAACACTCACCCCCTTCTTATTTGCAAAACTTTGTTTCCATTTTATCTTTTTTTTCTTTTCCTTTCCACCATCCAAACCCTTATTCTATATGTTTATCTTTTCCTCCCAGTGAAAATGTTGATCATAATGTTTTATCTGCTTGTCTTTTGGGTACTGTAATGTAAAGTCATTTAGGGCTGGGAGGTAGCTCTATGTTAAGAGTGCTGCCTAGTGTGTATGAGGCCCTGGGTTTCACCCCCATTACTCCCTCACCCCGGAAAAAATGTAGTTAAAAAAAAAAATACAAGCTGATGTTCTTACCAACATTTCTTTTACTGAGTAAAATGAAAATTTTCTTTTGTCCTGAGATTAAAAGAGCAGCTCCTTAGTGTGGTCTGTGTAGCCTGGGGGCATCCCACTTCTAGAGTTCTGCATTTGTTTTTTATGCCACTATGCCACTAAGCTAAATCCCCAGCCCAAGTTTAATTACTGAAAATAGAGAAGTGGACTAGGGAGACAGCTCAGCAGTCTAAGTACCTGCCTGGCAAGCGCAAGGACCCAAGCTTGTCCCCAAGACCACAAGTCATGCTGGCCCCAGAACCCTAGACACACCATGCTAGCCATCAAAACCGGGCATGGTGGTGCATGCCTGTAATAAATAGGAGGATCACTACAAGTCCAAGCTGTGTAACGAGACTCTGTACCAAATAAATAAATGACTTTTTAAAATAGAGATGTAAAAGCCTATGTCAAACTTGAATTACATATACACTTCTATTCACATATATTTTGCGAATACATATAAGCAAAAATCATATGCAAATGTTGGTTTTGGATGCTAAGCAAGAGAAAGCAGCAGCAACAATGCAGGAGCAATGCTGCAACCAGTTTCCAGGTCCCAGTATCTAAGCACCGTCCCACTAGAAGAAAACATCTGATTCTGGTGAGGGATATAGGCAATCCACAGTGTACATGCAGGTACTCAATGACCAAATCTGCAAAAATATATAAGTATGACTCTCCCTGCAGTAGGGTATGTAACGATGTTCACACAAAAGTGAGAGTGACAGCCAGAAGACAAAAGATGAGAAAGCCCTTTACAAAATACTGCATAATAAACACATGAGAAATAATTCAACTAGCAAATTCCAGGCTTTTTAAGTCCCGAAGACAAAGCCAATTAAAGCAAAGATCTCCAATGGCTGCTTAAATCACTGAAAAGTTGTTGAATAGCAAGATAATATGATCTCAAAGAAGCACTTTTTAAGACACTTGCTATGAACTCTTTACAATGGAGAGATCTGGCAGTCACTTCATTAACCAAACAAATGAGCATCACCAAGGGTGGACAAATCTGATACTTTTCTCCCTCAGAGGGATAAGACAATAAGTAACAACATTACTTGTTAAGTACTCTTCCCCAAAAATGTTTAATCTTAATTCTAGGAAGAGGAAACAATGTGACAAACCCAGAAGGTATGATACTCAAAATGACAACTGATTTGAGCTCCTGAAAATCAGTCAAGGACAAGTAAATCAAGGAAAAGTAAAAGGATGGCCCTCGACAAAAAAGACAAACTGGCGGAACTCTCAGCATGGCTCTGACTGTGCCCTGGAACTGACTGCAAACCCTGTGTGTTCCTTGGATCTGACTACAAAGGTATTCTGGGACAATTAGGAAAATTTAAATATAGGACATATATCAGGATTTTATGGAATTAGTGTTAATTTTCTTCCATGTAATAATACGGTGTAGTTATGTGATAGAACATCCTAATCCGAAGAGATATGTGCTGAAATAATTAGAGTTGAAGAGTCATGATCTCTAACTTCTTTGTAATGGTCACCAAAGTGTGTGTATGGGGAGAGAGAGAGAAAGTAAATGTAGCAAAATGCTATCTAAGAAATTGGACAAAAGACAGCTGGGTGTTAGGCATTATTCCACTCACCTTTTCTTCTTGAGAAAATGGAAATAACGTTGACTTTCTCTGCTACAGTTTAAGGCAGCTCGAGCATATCAAACAATTCTGGCCAAAGAATACTGTCTATACCCACCCAAATAGGTAACATTCAGAATCTCCCAGAAAGAGAGAATGTTGGAAAGTTTTGGGATAAGTATGACTATTTTTTTTATATTCCCTTGCCCTTCTTCTCCACTTAAAACTCTAAAGAGAAACAGGTAGCAGGATTATACCCATTTTACCTCGCTGAGCATTCATATTTAACTAATAGCCTTCTAGAAAATCTAGTTGAAATAGTAATAGTTATGTAACATTGGAAAGGGGAAAAATATCTTCATGTGCTATGCTACTGAAAAAACCTAAAAACCAATAAAAATTATTAAAAGTACAATATTGCCGGCTGGCAAGATAGCTCAGCAGACGAAGTGACTGCTCCAGCAAGCACAGGGACAAGGGTTTGATGCCTGGTACCACATGCTGCACTGGCCCCATCCCCGGGCATGCTGAGCAGGTGACCAAGTCTGGGTTTGGTGGTACATGCCTATAATCCCAGGACTACGGAGGCTGAAAACAGGAGGATCACTACAAGCCCAAGCTGTATGGTGAGACCATAGACCAAATACATAAAATTAAAAATAAATAAATAATAAAAAGTACAATAATGCTTTTTATATTGTTATTACTAAGGATAGAACTCAGGACCTTGAGCTTGCTAGGCAGGTGTTTACATAGCTGAGCTATATCCCCAGCCCCAATAACATAATTTGTTTTTTCTTTTTTTTTTTTGCAGAACCACGGAATGAACTCAGGCCCTTGCGTTTGCCAGGGAAGCACTTATTCTACTGAGCCATCTCCCTGGCCCTATAACATAATTTTTAAAACACAGAAACAACAGCTTTCCTAAATATTAACAAAGACCTGCATAAAAACTATAAATCTCAAAGCAACCATAATAAATTTAAAGATACTTAGGATTAAAGGAAACCTGTGGGAACTAGGCAGGAGCTGTGTAAAATCATCAATGGGGAATACATTTCACTCGAAAGATACATCACATTCATGGGTGGAAAGACTGCATATTGCAAAGACGTCAATTCTTTCCAAGTTAATTTTTATGTTGAATGCAATTATAATCAAAATTCAAAAGAGATTTTATTCTTTGATTGGTAGTAGGTAGGGGTGAAGTGGGATGAAGAAGAAATGTGTTCACCACCCAGGGAAGCCAGAGACATTCTAACAACAGAAAAAGAATATAAATTATGTTAACAAATACAAAAATAATAAATCTATACTAAAAAAAAAAAAATTGCCATATTAGCCTGACAACAGACATGTGAATGAGAACAGACAGTCCCTGATCATACATTGGTATTGTTTAAGAATTTAGTAGGTGAAAAAGTGACATGGCAAATGAGTGGGGAAAGAAATAAATTGCTCAAGAAATGTTGCTGGAATAATCAGGTTGGTCACTAGGAAAAACAGTTAAATTCCCTGTTGCTCAGCTAACAGCAAAACAAATCCTATAAAAGAAAACTAAAGCCATAAAAGAAAAAGAAGGCAAATATTTCTACGCTCTTGTGATATGAGAACGGTTTTCTGTGCTTAACCAGAATAAGAAACCACAACCTGACAATGCTGGAGAAAGCCCTGACCCACAGGGTGCAGGCTGTGCACTGGGGTAACCCTTTCAAGGGGCAGTTTAGTGATAGACGTTAAAAGGAAAACAAATCATTGTCTTTAACCCAGAATCAGCAGCACTGAAGATTTTTACCCTAAAAATATAATCACAAAAGAATACCTACCTCTTGAGGGTATTTTTAAAGAAGGGTTGTTGGAATGGTGAGAAGAACAATGTGGATGTCCATCAAGGGGCCTGGTGTATCATGGTGTATATTTTCAACAGAATACCAACTAGTCATTAAAATTGATGACAGAAATCTGTATTTACAGATGTTAGTCATGTCCAAGTCATAGTATCAAGCAAGAAAAAGAACAGCAAAACCCAGTGTAGGGATAAATGGGAAAAGAGGACAGGAAGAAGGAGGCTAACAGAACAGAATACAATCAGGAAATGTTACGATGCATTTATCCATCTACCAAAACAAACCTCATGCTCCTAAAATACATTAACAAAAACTCAGTCAAAAAATAGCATGCACTAGGATATATCA
Organism: Ctenomys sociabilis; assembly: GCA_004027165.1. NCBI lineage: Eukaryota > Metazoa > Chordata > Mammalia > Rodentia > Ctenomyidae > Ctenomys > Ctenomys sociabilis. The sequence continues at coordinate 2,343 of PVKA01009261.1, read as the reverse complement.
CATGAAGTGATAGGATATATGTTTGGGGCAGTATATATGGAACTTTAAGGGGAGCAGTAGCATGAATATATTAGTTCATACAGGTGAAGGATGGAGTTAATTTTTGGCAGGATTATCAGCAGTTTTAAAACAGAAAATGACAATAATATTTTCCTAACAAAACTTCAATTTCACTGAAAGAGAATGTAGTAGTAGGGACTAAAACAAAGCAACGACAATACTGAAGAGTTTTGCACGGCATGTGACTACCTTGGAGCTAAGCTCATGATATTAAGTGATAATACGTTGGAATCATAAAAACAAAGTGATTTACAAATGACCTTGAGGTAGGACCCAACAGTTCTAAAAGAAGCTATTAGGCTGAGGGTTCTAACCTCAGAGGGCTCCAGCTTTGCACCCTCACCCTGGCCCTAGTGACAGATTCCTCCTGACACCTCAGTTTGGAGATCTACAAAATGGGGACAAAAACATCAGTTCAGTTATCACACCCTCCTTGGCCCCCAGGGTGTTCTGAGGATTAATTAGCTGAAGTGTGTTGCTCTTGCATTATTAGTGAAAATTTTCCATCAGGCTCATCAGCTCTCTTAAGTTCTTAGAAAAACTAAAGAAGTGTTGCTGAAATGCCCCAAAGACAAGTAAGCCTGGTAACAGCAGAACTGGAGGAGAAACAGCCCAGCAACCTTTTCTTCGTGCCCCCTCAGCACAGCACTGGGCCGCAAGGCTGCGCCAGAGTTTCATCAGCACTCCCCCAGGATGAGGTCAGAGCACCTAAGGCCTGCAGCCCTCCAGGGCACGATTATCACACTGTCACCAGTTTCCCTGGGGCTCCTTATTAGTATAATAGAAACCCTCCATGCCACATGGAGACTGCAAGCCTGAAACGAACACGTGTGTATAGGCAGCCCCCAGTTCAGGCCTCTAATGAGGGCTACAGGAGCAGATGTGCCTGGCTCCCCTTTGCTACATGTCAGCCCATCCTGAGGAATTCTAATCCCAGCTGCCACACTCTGGAGATGTCTAGGGAGAAGCTGGATGGAAGCACCTCCAGAGGGGCAGCACACGAGCGAAACTCCAGTCAGGATCACAGGAAGATAAAATTGATGCCACCAAAGGGCACACAGAACACTGCTAATCACTATCATTCAGAATAAGTCAAACACTGCACCACAGCAGGTGAAGAACAGCCAATAACACACAGCTGGCAGGGGACACTGCATGGAGATCTTGGCACAGCCCTGCACTTCACCTTCCCCCTGGCACTCTGTGGCATGTCCACCCTGTCTCCTGAAAGCCAGCCAGTAAGAGGCAAAGCTCTGTCCTACATGACCTGAGCCATGTAACCCCTCAGGGTTACTCTGCCCCCCTCCTGCAGCTTCCTCCCTATGGGTCATCCTGCCTTTCAAATCTATTCCTGTCTGCCCCAAAGCGTCAGAGTGAAGCAAGTTCTACCAAAATGATGCAATGCCCAGCCACAGGTGAGGCCTGGACTCTTCTGAAAACCTAATGAATAGGCAACAGCAGCTTGTGTGTTTCTTGACAGCACACAGGTGCTGATAAATACCACCCCCCAGGGTGTTCCTGGTAAACATGGTACCCTGCCCCTCACCCTCACAGCCACACGCACACACAACACTCTCTCCCGCTCTCTCCCCTCACACACACCTTGCTGGTGTGCTGTTCTTGTGCACCTCAAAAACAAATTATTTAACCATTCTCTTCCCCGAGGATTAGAGCTCTAATTTCAAACACGTGGCTCCTTAGCTTGTCTCTCATATATGCAGAACATTCTGATAGGTTAAATGCTGCCATTTAATTACTGTAATGAGAGGTGCTTTTTTTGGGTTTCCGCAAACATTAATTTTACTCTCTCTTATTTTACACTGAAAATCATTTTTAACATGTGTTTCTCTAAAATATTCCCCATCCTTCCCCTACTCCATATGCAGAGAAGGAGGAAGGCTCTTCAGATCAATTTCCTAAAGAGTCACCAGAGGTTTGGGGTAACATCACTAAATGTCCAAGCCATTTGTTTGAATTTTTCCAATGTTAAATTTTAATTAAAAGGAAAAAAAGAAAAGCTGAAAGGAGAAGTGGAAATCCTCCAAAGTGGCAACCAAGTGGGTTCCAGACAAAAAGGTCAAAGAGTTATTCTGGGAGTGGTATCAGTCCTACAGGTGGCTTTAGTGAGGACCAAGGAGAGTTCCAGAGACACAGGTCATATGCTTTAAAGCATCCCTGAGGTAAGGAGACTGTTTCCTGCAGAAAGGGTGGACACAGCAGACCGAGTAGCAGGCCCATGGAAAAGAACCTGGCTTTCAGACATACTTTACTTTTTTTTTTTTT